>JANVCC010000153.1:2667040-2726803 GCA_025345505.1 Todiramphus chloris collaris | reverse complement strand
TCTCTTCTTTTCTCTTCTTTTCTCTTCTTTTCTCTTCTTTTCTCTTCTTTTCTCTTCTTTTCTCTTCTCTTTACTCCCTGCCTTTCCCCACATGCCTGATCTTTCATGACCTTTCATGATCTTTCATACATTTTCTTACTTACCCAAGGGGACCTGCTGTGCCTTTCACCCATGGGAGGGGCTCAGAGGCTGCTTTTGAAGCTCAGACTCCTGCATAAAGACATTGCTGAGGAAGTGGCATGTTCTTGAACATACAAAAAGCCAAGCACGACTCATTTAGCCCCAGGGCTTTGCCTTCTCCCAGATGAGCTTTCAGTGGTGGGCTACACCCGCCAGCATGTTCTGGTCCATATCTCACTCTCACATGGCTCAGTCTGTCCCCCTTGGGTCCAACCTGAAGACAACACCTCCTTCAGTTCCCAGGCCACTCTCTTTCCAGGACGCAGCTTGTATTTCCTGGCTGGCTCATGCCATGAATCGCCCTTCTTCACTAAAGCTGGCAGCGGGGGAAAGCTGAGCATCAGCCCCATGTTTTAGTTAGGTATGTGCCAAGCTATTGGAGAAATGGGTCAGAAACAGCAGTTCCAGTATTCGCAACCAGCATCCGAGAAGAGGGAGCTGTGAAGGGCAGAAGAAATGGCTTTCTGGGTAGCTTGCTGACCCCTGTGGTTGTTTCTCCACCAGCTTGTGTACTATATTCCCTCCCAAGGCGTAATGCTTTGACCTCACAGGTGCCTCTTCCAGTCAAGGTTGTCTGACCTCCTTTTTGTAGATGTTGAGCTGGCAGAGAGAGCTGGTCCAGATCAGGTATCCTGGGGCCCAATTTCTGGGGGCTTCAGTGGGAGGTTGGCACGCCCTTATCTCCTAGAATCAGTCTTGTCTCATGAGAAGGTTAGTGGCAGAGTGGTGAATCCAAAGGAAGTCTCCAGAGCCCTGTCTTAACATCCTGACCACCAGCTCATCCTGCCTCTGGGTCATATGTCCTCCCACAGCCTGGGCTGACAGCAGCTATATCTTCCCCCACCCATTCCTGTGGCTTGTTTGAAGTCAATGGCTCGACCTCAGTCTGATGAAGGAGAAGCCACACAGCAGGACCACAGTCGGCTACATAAGCATCTGCCACCACATCAAGACCCTTCATGGAGTCAGTACAATGCAGCTTGGCCACTCGCTCTTGATCTGGTAAGTGCTGCATCCCTCAGGGACAGGCAAGAGGACTGCAGGGCCAGCATGGGGGGGGGACATCTGAGTTTGCTGCATGCAGCAGAACTGGCTCTGCTTCCAGGATTACCCTGGGGATTGACAGCACCAGGGTGTACTTTGGGTGGGGAGAGCAATGGGGTGAAAGGATGAAGTATGGTGTTTCAGTGTCTGGCCTGTTCCAGGTATCTGTAGCCCATCAAAGACAGTGGCAGATGGTGGATTCACATCACCACCTTGTGATCACCATCCTGCTCTATGGCACCAGGGACAAATCCAGACCCTGTCCTCCATGTACTCTCTTTGAGACGGGCTTCAGGGCAAGAGTTACAATTTGCATGGAGCTGCCCAAGCTCAAGGCAAAGACTGAGAGTGAGGTGCAGGAAGAAGTCTCCAGTATCCTGGCAAGGGAGGTGACCCAGGAAGCAGGTGAGGAGAGGGATCATCCCATGCTTTTGTCTAGCACCATCTCCCTAATGCTGGCTGATATTACAGGATGAGCTGAGCTGTCAAGGCCACGTGTCCCTTGGGTCACTCTGAGAGGCTTTGGTCCATAGCTCTGTAAGCACTGGGAGATGGGGGTCATCCGACATCCTAGCACAGGGTTGAGGTACAGCATGTTCCCACCACACTTCCATTTGGGCTCCAAAGACCTTTCCTTTTACCTCACCTGGGTTTCCCCCTCGGCCTCTACTACCTCTGCACTGATTGTCCCCAGATGGTCTCCACCAGAAGCTGCTGTTGCTTCCAGCCTGCTAAGTGACCCAGCTCTGACTCAGTAATGAACACCATGTTTGCCTTTTTCATTAGCTGCAGGACAGCTCAATTTCCAGTCCATTTAAGTGTATAATTAACTAATTAGCAGGCGCAGGAACTCAAGTAGATCCAGATAAAGGATTTATTAAGAATTAGCACCTTAATGGAGGGCAAAAAGGTTGAGTTTCTTTGCTTCTGTGGGTGCAGCTGCCATGAAATGCCAATCATTGCTCCTGTCTGATTGCTACTGGGGATGGGACCAGCAAATCCAGTGAACACAAGGGGCTCTTCCCCATTCTCCGGGTGCCTGATCCCTCACGGGCTGCAGAACTGTCTGTTCTTGGGATGGAGCAGGGCAGAACCCAGGGAAAGGTGACCCTAAAAGTGGAGCAGAAGGTCAGGAGGGTGCACAATATGTCTAATTAAAACATCTGGGAGAACAGAAGGGCAGGAGGGAAACCCCACCAAATGCTGGTACATCCTAAGCCAAAATTAGGAGAAACTTCAGGAAACCCTTGAACTGGATTTGGACCCTTCTCATCCCCTCTTCCTCCTAAGGAATTGTCTTGTAAGGTCTCTCGTGCTCAACAAGAGCAGGAAAAGGTCCAGAGAAAGGAGAAATCATCATAGAATCATGGAATGGTTTGGGTGGGAAGGAACCTTTCAAGGTCATCTAGTCCAGCTCCCTGCAGGGAGCAGGGACATCTTCAAGTAGAGCAGCGTGCTCAGAGTCCCATCCAACCTCACTGGCAATGGTGCTAGGGATGGGGCAGTGGCCACCTCTGTGGGCAACCTGGGCCAGGGTCTCACCACCCTCAGTGTCCAAAATTTCTCCTTCTCTCTGCTCTGAATCTCCCTCTTTCTGTTTAAACCATCACCCCTTGTCCTATCACCCTGAAGGTTTGAAAACTTGTACTTGAAGGCTGACCTGGCCACGGGCACACCCGATCCCTGCATCCTGATGTCCAACCACGTTGCTTTCCTGGTTACCCTGGAGATTTTAGCTGCAGCCAGAAGACAGCTTGCTGGCAGCTGAATGAAATACTTCATCTCGAGTAAATGAATTTAGCTAACCATCTGTAGAGGGCTGTCTCCACACGCTGATGGAGCGACGAGCTGTGCTCAGCAACACTGGACTTAGTCCCAGGAATTCGACAGGGTAAAATAACGAAGGTTGGGGCTGCCATCAGCAGCTGGGGTTTTACGATCGTGGGGTAATAAAATGGGAGACATTAACATGCGAGTGAAACATCAGCGCTAGATATCGGAGTGTGCTTTAAACGCGGCCAAGAAAGATGTGCTGGGGTGCAGATGTTAGTGATGAGCTGCCTGGGAGAAGGCAAGGTCAGTTCCCGTGGCTTGTGCTAGTCCGGGGGTGAGGGGATTGAAATACATGGGGTTGGCCTTGGGGGGAAAAAAATAACGTGGCTGTAGAAGGGTAAAATTGACTTGTCTGGGAGGAAAAATGAATTTCTTTATAGTGATAAAAGCATCTTAATACAAACCTGTGTGCTCCTGTTCACAGAATCCCAGTGTGGCAGGGGTTGGAAGGGCCCTCTGGAGATGCTCTGGTGTCCCCCCCTGCTCCATCCAGCAGGGGCACCCAGAGCAGGGGCCCAGCAGCGCAGGGTTCAGCCAGGGTGGGAATCTCTCCAGACAAGGAGACTCCACAGCCTCTCTGGGCAGCCTGGCACAGCCTCCCACACCCTCACCCCAAACAACTTTCTCCTCCTGCTCAGATGGAACCTCTTCAATGGTTCCCTCCTGGAGCGACAAATCCCAGCACAAGGTGAGTCTTTCTGGTTTGTGCCCACGCGAAGTGTTAAGAGGAAATAATTGGCAGGAGTGAATCAAAACCAGATTGTATCTTGGTATCTGTTTCAACTGTGGTATTGCCAAGCTCAGGAGACAAAAAGTGTGAGCATGCAGCTGCAAATATTAACGTATTTAGTAAATAATTACTGTAGGGTTTTTTTTTTTTCAGGTTGCATTTTAGCATTAATGGTTTTTGGACCCATCCTGTCGTTCGTTTAGAGACCCTGACAGCCGGGAGTGTTTGCTGTAGATCCACACCTGCGGTCTCCACCACCAGAGATAAAGCCCCTGGTGCTGAGAGCATTGCCCCATCTTTTCTCTTTATGTGTTTAGACTTTGGTCCCAAAGTGCTGAGTGACAGAGGGAGGGACAAACTCTTACCCAGGGGGACAGGGTGAATTGTGAGCTGCCAGAGCCCATGTCTAGGGGGTCTTTTTGCAGACAGGAAGGTTTCATCCCATGGATGAGGTTCTTCCTTGGGTGGGAGAAGAAAATTAAAAGCTTTCTGATTCTTTACATGCTGGTGAGTGAAAGGCTGCTGAGCAGACCTCCCTGCCTTTTGAAGCAACAAAAAGCAGTGGGAAAGCAACCTCTGTTGAATAAACTCCCAAAATACCTTCAGGTAAGAGGAGAGTGAGGACAGAGGTGTGAAGCTTTGGATAAATGCGGTGAAAAGAGAGACAAACATGAAGTTCCTCTATTTGCCATGCTGCGGGAATCAGTGGACACTATGGTATCATCAGCCGTTTGCATTTGCCGTGGCAAAGGTGTTATTAGGGGTTCTGCACAGCCGCTTCCCCGGTGACCCAGGTGCAGGCACACTCCAGATAGTCCAAGGCTTGCAGAGCTTCAAACGTTCTCTGGATGACTTTGATTATCATAGAATCATAGACTTGTTTTTGGTTGGAAGAGACCTTTAAGTCCATGGAGTCCAACCATGTCCCTCAGCACCACATCTCCATGGCTTGGAAACCCCTCCAGGGGTCACGGGGACTCCCCCCCTGCCCTGGGCAGCCTGGCACAGCCCTGGGGAACCCTGCAGGGGAACAAATTGTTCCTCAGCTCCAACCCAAACCTGCCCTGGGGCAACTGGAGGCTGGTTCCTCTTGTCCTGGCACTTGTTCCTTGGGAGCCCCCCCTGGCTCCCCCCTCCTGTCAGGAGCTGTCAGAGCCAGAAGCTCTCCCCTCAGCCTCCTCTGCTCCAGGCTCAACAAGCCCAGGGCCCTCAGCCGCTCCTCAGCACCCTTGTGCTCCAGCCCCTTCCCCAGCTCCGTTGCCCTTCTCTGGCCACGCTCCAGCCCCTCACTGTCCTGCTGGGAGTGAGGGGTCCAGAACTGACCCCAGGATTCAAGGTATCAATGAGGAGAAGCAACAACTGTCTGTCTAAGATGAAAGGCAGCTGCTTTCAGTGAATTCAGTGAATGACTGAACAGGTTAACAGCAGAAAGCCAAGCAAGCATCAAATGCCCAGCTAAAGGGAAGAGTTCAGAAGTCCAAGGATTTTTCTTTTTTTGATCTGGAAAACCCTTCTATATTTATTTTTTTGTCCAAATTATTTTTTTGCAGGAAGAGGAGGGTAAAAATGGGATTCTCTTTAATGTTTTCTGGCTTGGGAAAGGATCTGTCCTTTAGGGAACTGCAGTTTTTGCAGAATCTGCTTGATGATGGAGCTGTCCCCTCCCCTCCCCTAGAATGTCTGTCCCGTGCATGGCAAATCCTGCCAGAAACACCCAAAAAGGGATGAAAAAGACTTCAGAAACCCAAATCAACCACAGTTCCCCACATTTATGACAACTATAAAGGGAGGATGAAATGGGCAGAGCTCGGGGGCACCAACTGCACTGCCTTTGGCAAGAGGGACGAATCCTCCCTTGGATGTAATGCAGGATCCCGCTGGGATATTGCGACTCTTTCATCCTCTCAGCTCTTTATTTTTTATTTTTTTTAATAAATCAAAAAAAACCCCTCTGATTCAATTATCCGCTAAATCAGTTCTGGCTCTCAGGTCCCTGCAGACGGAGCTGGTTTGGTTGCAGAGGGGGAATGGGGTGGACTGGAGCTAAGCTGGAGGGAGGGAGGGGAAGAGGCAGAGAGAGAAAGGAGAGGGTTTGGGGGGGAGGTGGGAGGCAGGGAGCTTTTCTCCCTGTGGCTGGAATGCGGAATATGCTCAGCTGAATTTACAGCATGCACCAACTTATTGAATTTTCCATCTTCACCGCGGAATTGGCATCAGAGAGAATATTAAACGCTGCGCTTTTCAATCTGTGGCTGTGGAAGTTCGGAGGAGGTGGGGGGGGAAGGAAACACCCACAGAAGTTTTATGGCTGGAATATAAATCCCCCATCCGTCAGTCTGCTGTGAGCTCGGCAACGCTGCATGTCCCGAGGAGCAGTGAGCTTCTGCTGGTGGGGCTCAACATTGCAACCCACCAGCCAAGCACTGCTCTGATCAAAAAGACCCTGGAGGAGGCAGGAGAAGATCTGCCAAATGCCCGTAATGACATTTCTGTAACGTTCAGAAACCTAGAGGGGAGTGGGAAGGGCTGTTCTGACAGATGTTGTGTGTGACGATGGTGGGACACCCCACAGGGGACGTATGGTTTCTCCAGTCAGGGCTGGTGAGGAGCAGGAAAGGGGGAATAAACCCATGAAAAAGGATCAGATCAGGCCTTCATCCTGCATGAAGATGCCCCAGAAATAACCCCAATAAAAGAGTCCTGCTTCCGGAGAGTTTTCATTATGCTGAGGTCTCACCAGCTTCTGCCATGGAATCACTTGAGCATCCCTTGTGCCTTGACCTGCAGTGGTAACAGTCCCTGAGAAACCACAGCAGGATGAAAAGGATGAATCTTGGGGTTTTTTTCTGCAGGCTCAGAGCCCACTGTGGGCATTCTGCAGCTTTAATCCTTCTTCGGGGAGTCTGCCCTGCCCGCGGAGTTAAGGAAACTTGTCCAAGCTCATTGAATGGTAGAATCATAAAATGTTTTGGGTTGGAAGGGACCTCTCAAGGTCATTTAGTCCGACCCCCTTGCAGGGAGCAGGGCCATCTGCAGCTAGAGCAGGGTGCTCAGAGCCCCGGGCAACCTCCCCTGCAATGGTGCTAGGGATGGGGCATCTACAAGCTCTCTCCTGGGAACCTCATGTGGCTTTGATGGCCTCCTTCTTTGCTGAACTAGTCTGCATTTTACGTTGGGGTGTGCAAGGGTGAAATAGATGTGGTTAAGCACTTACCTCCTGTCAAAGGTTAGGGCTGGGATGGCCGCTAGATGAGTGACAGATGCTCTCTGTTAACCCCTCTCATTTCACAAAGGGGAAAAGAAAGGGAATAAGGGAGAGAGACATGGGTTGAAGAGAAAATTAAACCTACTTTAATGAAAATAATATTAATGAAATGAAATATATACAAAACCAGTATCAAGCCCAATCCTCCCAGGTCACTCTTACCACTGATGCTGTCGAGCAGGCACTGGGGAAGTCCCAAACTGGACTCAGTAGCAGATGGGAACCGGATTCAAGAGCTGTATTCTGGAAGTGGATTCAGGAATACACAGGTCAGGATTGAAGGTAGAATGGACAGAGTTCTCCTTGGATACTGGCCACTGAAGAAGAGGCTTGACCCTCATGATCCCTCAGCTTTATACTGAATGTAACATACACGGGATGGAATCCCTTGCTGGTCAGTTCAGGGTCACCTGTCCTGGCCGCTCCTCCTCTCAGGTGCCACCTCTTACTGCACTCCCAAGATGGTGCACAAGATTGGTCTGCACGGGAGCGAGTTTAAGCAAGATCCCCTCTGTGCACAGCAACCCTTGGTGGTAACAACAATGGCGTTGAAAACCAGCCCTGGGCATCACCGCTGCCAGCGTGTCCTGCACACACAGCAGAGATCTGCCAAGTGCAGAACACACGTAGTAGTATGAGACTCTGCAGAGACAGGGATGGCACCGAAATAACCTGACCTTCCCTTGGCCTTGCAATGGGCTGGTGACTCCAAGATAAAGCTGGCGGCTCCTCGTTCTATTTCGAGTGGGTCTTCGTGACAGACAAGTCCGGAGCTGGAAAATGCAAGAAAATACTCAGTCTCTCCAGTCATGTGGAGGTTTTAAATAGCTCCTATAAGGTATTTTGCTTTCTCTAGTCAATGAAAGACTGTGGTGGCTACTCTTGGTAGATGGGAAGTCACAGCAACACCCAGGGAGGTTTTTCCTTCTCACTTTCTCCAAGCTAAAGTTGTTCGTAGGAATTTTTCTGTGGCTTTTACTGCCTTTTGGATCGGGTCCTAAATCAGGCACTCAACTATACGTTGGAAACCACATCCACCAAATACTATCCTTCAAGTAGCAGAGAAGATTGTGGATTAAGTTTCACTTGGAAAAGCAGAAAAGGCAAAGCAAAGCTCGAGCGCAGACCTCTGCCAGGAACGTCTCCCTGTGCTAAAACCCAGTTGTGCTTCAGGACAAGAGGAGGTTGGGCTCAGAGCATTGTGACAACTGTACTTAGCAAGTGAGGAGAAGACAATGTGCCCTAATAGCACAATTTGCTTTCGCCGAAAACACCAGCCTGACTCAGTGTGTCATTAAAATACCGCGGGGAAACCCAAAAGCCAACGTTTTGGCATCACGCTGCGCGCCTTGCGCGGGGGATGATTATTTTTAGGATGATGGTGTAATATATAGTGATTTATTATGTCATACCGTATTATTGTGAGGATATATATACCTTGTTAGAATTATGACTGGCTGGAGGGGTCTCCAGACAAGGTGGGCAGCTGTTGTTACTATAATGTGACGGCCTAAAGAGACATGTCCAGCCTGGAGAAGAGCAGCCCGAGAGGGGAGCTGAGCAATGCTGAGCAAGAGCTAAAGGGCCCTGGGGGGGCAAGAGCCTGGGGCCAGACTCTGCTCAGTGGTGCCCAGGGACAGGACAAGGGGCACCAAGGGGCACCAACTGGAAGCCAAGAGGTTCCACCTGAGCAGGAGGAGAAAGTTGTTTGGTGTGAGGGTGTGGAGTCTCCTTCTCTGGGACCATTAACCAGTAACTTGTACCTGTTACCCGTTGTCTTCACCGTGTGACTCCTTGTAAAAAGAGTCTCCGTATCTGTAGCCACCCTTTAAACACTAGGACACAGTGATAGGTCTCCCCTAAGCCTTTTTTTCTCCTTGCTGAACCAACTCAGTTCTCTCAGCCTTTCACAGAATCGTAGACTACCCTGGGTTGGAAGGGACCTCCAAAGGTCATCTAGTCCAATCCCCTTCAGTCAGCACTGACATCCTCAGTTACATCACATTGCTCAGCACCTCATCAGACTCTTCCCTCACATGGCAGTTCCCTCTCCTTGGATCATCTTTGTGGCCCTTCTCTGGACTCCCTCCAGCCTTTACACATTTTTATTTTATTTCCTTTTTGTATAGCAGGGACCAAAATTGATCCCAGCACTCCAAGCATGGCCTGACCAGTGCGGAGTGGGATAATGATTCTTTATCTCTGATGATGATGTCCTTGTTGAGGCAACCCAGCATCCCATTGGGTTTCTTTGCTACAGCAGTACCCTGCTTTCTCAGGTTGAACTTCTTGCATACCAGGACCCCCAAGTCCCTTTCCACAGTTTTAGATTTTACTGACTACAAAGTCAAGTTTCCTTCCTTGTCTTCAGATGAAACCTTATCTTCTTGCAGGACTGGGCAAGCTACAACAACTCACCAGGGCAGGCTTGAGGTGAATCTGGTGATGCATCAGACCAGAGGACTAATCAATCATCCTCTTTTGAGTCCTGCTCATAATTTTGACCAAGAACAGTCTTGGGGTCTCTCTGTAGTCCATGGAGAGGTTCACTTTGTAAGAATTTCATACCTTCATTAGGCTGGATCATCTTTGAATCTGTCTGTTGACGAGATGATGAGACCTCTGGCAGAGCTGGTTCTTCACTTTGCAGCAGCGATTTTAAGTGGTAATAATAAGCAAGACCCCTGACCATTCCCGTCATGTAGGATACGTGAATTTATTGCCACATTAAATAGAACCAAGTAATGAAATAGTATCTCTCACACAGGGAACGAGCAGTTTCTTGTTCATGACCTCGCTGGCCAGACTCCAGCTGTGAGACAAGGGGGACTATTGTAACCAACTTAAAGGTTGCTCAGTCTCCAGTTCTCACCTTGTTTGTTCTCAGATTCTCTTTTTATTGCATTTTTCCTTCCAGATCACAATATTAACATCCAATTGAATCCATTTAGATGTCCTCATTGATGAAGAATCCAACAGAAAATGAGGTTTGTTCACTTCTGTCCTGGGAGATCCTGCACTGACTGTCTCTTGGGCACCATGGTATTACTCGTGGCTTTGTTTTACACTGGTGTAAAATTACAGACTAACTGGGGTTGGAAGGCATCTCTGGACATCATTAGATCATCTCCTTACTCACTGTCTCACACTTCTTTGCTTACAATATCCCTTCCACCGTAATTAGGGATCTGATCTGATCTGATCTGATCTGATCTGATCTACTGTGAGTCCAGGCTGAGAGAGTTGGGGGTGTTCAGCCTGGATAAGAGAAGGCTCCGGGGAGACCTGGAGGATCTCATTTATATTGCTGGAATAATTCAGGAATTAATTATTCAGGAATAATTCCCCGCAAATTGGTAGCGCTGAGTCGCTCTAAGAAAAAACAAACCCAAATCAGGTCTCCTGGCCTGCATTTGTGGGGAGGGTTTCTCCAGCCAGCCTCCTTCAATGCTCTCTTGTCCACTTCCCGTTTCAATTTATCCCCCAAATCCTCATTTCCTTGTACGCCTTTCCCTTCGGGCGGCCTGTTGTTCCCAGGGGCAGGGGCTGCTACCAGCTCTGCAGCGAGAGCTGGAGGATTAACCCACTCCGGGTTGGACACTGGACAAAGAGTCCACACAAGCTCCAGGAGAGCCTGGGACAGAGATAGAGGATTAAAAGCATTCCCCAGCTCCCTTTGACACCGGGAGGGTCTTCTCTGTCGAAGAGACTTTCCCTGTGGCTTCTAGCACATGTATAATTTGTGACAAACGAGGCCCCGGGGCATTGGCTGCAGACGGAGGGTTGTTTTGATTGTAACAGGCTTTGATTCAGAGGAGCCAGAAATTATTTATTTTTGTTCAGCTTCCCTCCTCCCCTTCATTCCGAGGCGGGATTGAGAAACTCTGTTCACAGGGCTCGGGGTCTCCAGCTGCCTTGCTACCTGATGGCCTCAGATGAGCGGTGAGGTCTTGGTAGAGCAGGGCACTGAAAGCTTGGACTGCAAATGTTCTGAAATTTGCCCCCTCTTCTATTCCTCTGCAATTTGTGCAGAAAAAGGGCAGCCCTGGCGAGCTGGTCCCTTCTCAAGAAAGCTCCTTTCCAGGAGTGACTCCCTTTGCATTCCCTGCAGGAAGGACTTACAAGAGGAGCTGGACATGGTCCCACTCTTCTTGCCATAGGTAGGTAGAAGATGATCAAAGCTCTTCCCCTTTTCTCAGCATCCAGAGCATTTCTGACTAAATCAGGTGGAGGAGATTCCCCGATGGTTTCATAGGTGGAGGGACTGTCTCCAGCATCCCAGCTCTTGGACTGGCATAGTGTTCATTTGACAAGAAAGGTTGGACCAGATGATCCTTGAGATCTCTTTAGTTGTCTGTGTTTCCATGGATCTAGTCTCTATGCCTTGCCTCATGCTCCCTTTTTTTGTTCAGTGAAGAGGAACGTGGTCTTTAAATAGAGCTTGACCTAACTTGGGGCTTGGTTTGGGTAAGATGAGTTGCACCGGGGACTTCATAATTGGTGAACAACCTGCCTAGGTGAAGAAATCTACCTTTGAGCTGAGGAACTCCATCTTCTCTCCAGGCTCATCCAGGCTCATGCCTGGTGTTTCTTCTGTGAAGACCAAAGAAGAGAAAACAGTGAGGGCTGGATGCAAGTGGTGCCATTGCTTCTGCATCCTACCTGCCTTCACCTCTGCCCAGGGCTTTGCTCTCCCCCAGAGGTTCAGATGAGACCCCACTGTTGCCTTGACTTGATGCTCCAAGCTAGGTGGAACTCTGGAAGATGTCTAAGCATCAACCCAGAGATTCAAATCCCTCAAAAGGCTGGACAGAAGAAAGAAGGGAGTGTCTGGGTATACCATGGTTTATTTGCACAAGTTAGGTTTATCCAGGATTGATTTTCTCATCCAAAAAACCAAATACATGAGAAAAAAAACCCTTGTTCCTGCTCGGTATGAAACTTCTGGCTCTCTTTTTACTGGACAGCAGCATAATAAGGAGGACCAGGGCTGGCTTTGACTGTTGGCCCAGGTTTTTTGGAACACCAGAACTGAAGCTCTGGACCTCTGTTTTGATTGGCCTTCAGCAAGCAGTGACAAGCATTTCATCCCAACACTGGGACAAGTGTCTGCATGGCTACTGCTGATGGCACACAAATGCTGGCTATTTTCTATCAAAACATATTTTGATGAAACGCTGTTTTCACCAAATCCCTTTGCCCTTTCCAAGTTGTCACTGGGAAGCAAAGGGCTACCTTTTTTGGGGTCAATCTGTATGGAAAACTTCTTGGAACTGTCACTTCCATGGCTCATCCCCTGCTCGCTTGGATGGGCCTTGACTAAACCCTGTCGTCTGCGATGCTCTGCGGTCTCTTCTCTGTCTGAGATGCTGTAATTCATGATTTGGAATGACAATGACAAAAAGCCAAGCCAGCTCAACTGAGCTCCTTCACCCTTGAGGGAGAAGACAGCTTCCAGGATTTGTGGACCTGTCCTTTACACCAGGAGTTCAGGCTGATCCAGGTAATTATGGTTTTCCCTTTAGCTCAGATGTCTCAGCAGAGGTTTTTTGACCTCTTCAGGAATGGAAAACTCAAACATTTCAACTCTTCCTCCGACTGAGACAGGAACAAACACCGTAAGAACTGAATTTGGCCATTCTGTTTCCCACAGCCATCACTCAACAGCTCAGGGAGACCAGTCTGGGAGGCACCATGCACCCATCCCTAGCCCCAGACTGCCAGCTGGGTGAGGACTTGGAGGGAATGCTGGGAAGGCAGCTTTGGATCTGCATCCTTCAGGGTCTGTGCTGAGGCTGCGTGCGCTGAAACCTCTCATCAACTCATCACCACGTCACCCTCATCCTCGGTATGAAGGGACTAAGGAGTAGGTGATGATCCACAGCTTTCCTACATCCCACACCTCCCAGCAGCTTTACACTCATAAAAATAGTAAAATCTCATTGGCTAATGCTTTTTTTCTTCTTTTTATTTATTTTTTTTTACTCCACTTTGCAAAGTGGGCTCTACTCCAGCACATTGTAAAAGCCTCTCATTTTGGGATCCCTTCAAATTCAATCAGTATTCAGGTTTGCATGATTGGCAATGATTATTAACAGTAAATTAACAAGGTTGACAAAGGAAAGCAAATCCCCGTTTCAATTTTTGGTCACTAGAAAAAGAAGAATATACTCATTGAGCTGTCAGGACAGTGGTTTTTCTGGCTACCCCCTCATCTCACTGGATCTCAGAACTCATCGATGAAAAAATATTGTGGATTCACTTCTCTTTCCATTGGGACTGTGGCTGGCCTTCTCAGATGATTTATCTGCCCAGTTTTATAGCTCGTGCATCGTGAGTTCAGTTGGGATTGTGACAGCTACTTAAAAATCATCCATTTGGAAAAAATTACTTGCTGTCAGAGGAATAAAAATAAGATGATCTCTGTTTCTTGTATACATTCGGGATGACAAGGACTCTTGAAGGCTTCAAGTGTTTTTTCTGATTCCAGTCCAGCTTTTGGGTCTTTTTTTTTCTTGTTTTTCATTGGTGGAGAATCAAATGCAGTGAAGCAGAAGCGCTTGACTGATGGCCTTGAGTTGGATGCTTTGAATTTACATGACTGACAGCAGGATGGTCCATGAAGGGGGGCTTGGCTCGCTCTCACTGCTTGTCTGCAGAATCATGACTAGCCAGCCCAGCTCTGCAGGTGGCTCTTGGCCATACGAAGGTCTTGGTGTGGAGCTGAGGAGGTAGCTACTCATGGTATGAGCTCCGAGCTCTCCTTCAGAACTCTCCTGGTGAAAGCAGGCCTTCTGATCGTAGGGCAGTATGAGCTGCTTTTGTACCCTGGCTTCCGTGGTGTGGCTTGTCCTCAACTGTGAGCCAGGGTGTTGTGTTTTTCACCTCTCAGAACTTCTTCCCCACAACAGACAGAGCTGCAGCCAGTGCCACCACTGGAGGACCAGTCCTCTGAGACATCTCCCTGTGGACCCTCTGAGGCAGAGCACACCCTGGTCTGCTAATGGAATCACAGAGATATTGCAGTTCTGGTGACTTTGTGAAGTTTTTCTTCTTTTTCTCTCTTAATCTGTTGGTTTCCTCTTTGTGATACATGCATTTATTTAATTTTTTTTTTTGCTGGTTGTCTTCCTGCCTTGGCTGTTCTTTAAATGTCCCCTGCAGTCACTTTTCACATGATACCTTATCAGCCTTCTGTTGACGTTGCTTGGCTAGCAAGAACACTCTAGGGTAGTCCTTTGGCTTGAATAAATACTCCGGATACGCTGTTTAAATATTCTGCTTATATTTTTATTTGCCCTTTAGCTTCCTTTTCATTTAGGGCTCTGCAAATCTTCAGTGACAGTGGGTTTGGCTGTATTTGAACAACCTCCACGCAGGGGCTAAAGGAATGCTTTTTGTTACTAATTTTTTTTTTATTCCTAGCTTCTTTCCATCTTTTTTTTTTTTTTCCCCTTGGGATTCTCTGAGGATCAGGATTGTCTTGTATTCCTCTGCTCCTCTTGCTCAGACTTTGCTTCTTTCAAATGGTGGCTTTGGGTGCTGTAGGTCTGGAAGACCTACTGTGAAGCTGAAAGTGCTCCAAGTCCCAGCTGCCTCCCAGCCTCATGGGGAGTACCATGAAGGATGGAAGGGGTTCATGGCTCACATCTGGGCAGGACATCACTGTGTGATCACCTCTTTGAGCAGGACACCGAGGCAGGATTTATCGGCTTTGGGGCAATATGTTGAAGGCTGCTACGTACAAATTGTTCATCAAAACGTGGTCCGTGGGTAGAAGTGATCTGACTATGGCCCTGTTAATGCTTATGGGCCATGCCCAATATTCAAACCTTGCCTCTGAACACCGAGTGGGAGCTGCATCTCTCACCTTTTGGTTTTGAGCTCTTTAGATCCTTGTTAATGCAACAACTGCTTATTCTCAGGTAATGTCTGTGCTGTTGGAAGGACAGTCCAGATGCACATTCTTGCCATATTTCCTCTCTGTTGGGACAGGAGATTCTCCCGACACCTTCCTCTCTTTGGACAATTTGGGAACCACCTCTGTGGGGCTCAGACTCTGAGCGATCCCATCAGCATCTTTTCAGATCCTGCTGAGCCACCACTTTTGGTCCCTGGGGTTCTGAAACACTCTTAAAAGCAAAAACGCCAGATGAGGTGATGTGTGATTTATTAGATCCAACACTGTGATACCATGGAAGCCACAAAATTCAAGGGGAATTTTGGAGTTCATATACACATCAACACGGTGGAACAAGGAGTCTCACTGGGCAGATCCGTGGTAGGAAAAATGACGTCTGGACATCTTGATACCAGCAAAGTGTCAGCAATTTGGAAGGAAATAATGGAAAAACCGCTTTGCTGAAATGAGTCCCTTGGCCCTTTGGAAAAAAAAATGAAAATAACAAAGCATGTTCAGTTTATTAAACAACACCGTGGGTCCTTTCTTGCAATTTTTCATAGCCATATGAAATATATTAGGGGGAAAATATATGTCATGGAAGTTGGTAATCGGTATCAAGTAGCAGATGACATTTCCATTTCTAATCTCACTTGCATGAGCATGCAGTTAATAAAAATATCCCAGATATCTCACATGGAACATGCCAGCACATGCAAATTAGCTCTCAAGTGATACTGGGAATGTGTCTGCTTGTCTGAAACACATGGGCTGTATAAGTTGCACATAAACCTTAAGCAAGGTATGAGCAGCACCTGGGTCTTAGGAGACATCTCTAGTCCAGCATGGAAAGAACAGGCTTTAAACAACCGGATCTCATTCTAAATGTCATAATTTTATATGATCTTATATTCTAGAAATGGGATTTTTTTTTTCCCCTGCATAGGTAATCTGCTCCAGTGTGGGCTGTATCCTTAAAGCAGAGTCACTAAGGTTTGGTTGGAAATCTGTCTGAAATAGCCCATCTTTTGTCGCTGGATCCAACATTGGTCTTTGGGGTAACAACAGGGCTCTGTGTTGGGTGATGTTCCCAGCTAGTGCTGACTCATGAGACTCCAGTTATTCTGCTGGGGCTAAAAATCACAGCACAGGTCAATATGGCCCAGTGGTTTTACCGAGCCGCTCCTTTGGTTTTATTTCTGGTTATTTCTGGACTTTTTTTTCTGAACCCCACAATATAATTGGAGATCAGGTTCTTTCCAGTTTGAAATCTTGCACTTTGAGCAATCTGAAAAAAATTCATAGCACTGTTCTTGATAATAGGATGTCCTTCACAAACTGGGGGAGGCACTGGGAAGAGAATACAGCTCTCTGAGTTCCTAGGCTCAGGCTTGCTGGGACAGGCTCTTTCTTACCTTATGGTTTTGTTGTCTTTTTTGTTGTCTTCTACTACTCCTGTAGCTACTGGGCTGAAACCACCAATGTTTTTCAGGATCAGTTCTCTGCTGTAAGACAAATTTGAATTCTTGCTCATGACAGAAGCCATGATACACCCCAACACTCGGACCACGAAGATACAGAGCAGTTATTACCACTTTGCTGGCTCCTGGAAACATTTTTGAAATAGGGACCAGCACCTAAAATGCTCCTCAGACAAGGACATAAGGAATATGTTCTTTACTATGAGGTTAGTGGAACACTGGAACAGGTTGCCCAGGGAGGTGTTGGAGGCCCCATCCCTGGAGACATCCAAGGTCCGGCTTGATGGGGTGCTGAATGACCTGCTCTAGTTGCAGATGTCCCTGCTCACTGCAGGAGGGTTGGACTAGATGAGCTTGAAATGTCCCTTCCCATCCAAACCAGTCTGTGATTCCAAGTGCTGTAACCAGGAGGTTTATGTTCCCACTCTTTCTTCCCTTGGACTCTTCATTTCATAAAGGCACCATTTCAACACACGGGGGTAGAAACATCTCCTCCTTTGCTTCTCTGTGGCCTCTTGCAAAGCAGGCTGGATGGTGGATAAACATTTAGATTTATTTATCCCTTAACTTTAGGTAGCTTTAGTTGAGGGGTGACAGACCATACACCTCTAAAACCTTGGGTGTCTTGCCCAGCCTTTGAGGTCTCCTGGGTGCCCTTGTTGCTCTCCTTGCAGCGCTAATAATATTGGCATGTCTGAAAATGTAATGGAGATGTTTCAGGGGATGCCTCGTGCATTCCTGCCCCACATCACAGAAATGCTTTCAGCTCTTCCAGCAGAAACAGAAGCCTCGCTATTGTGGATGGCAGGGCGCTCGCCGGTGTTTTTGCTTCCCTGTGTTAATGGCTGTTAACTTCTCCCTTCCCTTTCTAAATCTGGCCCCAGGTCTCGCCTTCGCGGGCTTTGCTAAGTAAGGGTGAATTCCACAGGATGTGGGTCCATTTCCTCTAATTCCTTTTAAATATGCCCACTAGTTAACTTTTACTGACTGTTTTCCTGTTCTCATTTCAGGGAGTGGGGGGTGAAGGACTGGGGTGGAGAATGGACCAGCTCACGCAGTGGCACTGCCAGTTCTTCCTGCTGCTGTGGCTGGATCTTCACCTCCTGGTTTCTTATCAGTGGTAAACACTTAATGGATGTGCTCAAGTCTATAGCCTCCTTAATGCAGGCTCCTTCTGCTGTCACGACAGAGGATCCAGCTCCTCCATATAAGATGATCTTTTTCCTTTTATCCAAAGAAATGATTCACCCCCACGTGTGGGTCTCTGCATAGACCAGAGGGATGAACTGGAGGGGGCAGAGGCTTTGGTGTCCTCTACTCTCCTCCTCCCTTTAGGCAGCCCCTGCCCAGTACTGATGTTTATCCGGTTCCAGTTCTGGCCAGTTTCATGCTCTAGGGTTGGGGACGCAGAAGGGAAGAGGCCACAATGGGCAGAGCTGGAGAACTGTCACTTCTTCCAAACCTTTACCTGCTGTTGGGTCTGGGTCTGCCCTTCCCATGGGGCTGACCCCACTGTGAGTAGGGCAGGGGAAGAGATGAATCCTTCTGGCACAGGGCCTCCTTTCCTATCCTTGCAAGGATAAAGAAGACAGAGGTATTTTTTTTTATCAAAAAGAAGTATTTAAATGTTGTTGAAGCAAAAAGGGAAAATAGAAGCACTTGGTCTCAGCATTTCTCAGTGATATTTTTCCGCAGTATGTTGTGATTTTAAGAAAACTGCTGCTCCAGCTGTAAAACTGTTATCTACAACTTCCTTACTGCTCACATCTAATGTTTTACTCGGGGAGGCTGGCATGTGGTAGGAATGTCTCGTAAGTCATTTAAACTGGAATTTCATCTTGCTTTTGTTGTTTAAAACATAGACAGAGGGATGATCTGGGCACCTTAAACCATAATGGGAAAGAGACAGGATCCTTCACTGAGTTGTCTCCTCCTAAGATTGTTTGGATACAATCACGGAACCACAGAAGGTTTTGGGTTGGAAAGGGCCATTATGGGTCATCTAGTACTGAGAGTGGCAGAAGCTGGCCCGGGCTGCCCAGAGAGGTTGTGGAGTCTCCTTCTCTGGAGAGATTCCAAACCCACCTGGACACTGCGATGCTGGGCCCCCTGCTCTGGGTGACCCTGCTGGAGCTGGGGGGGTTCGGCCAGAGGACCTTCACACGACCCTTCCAGCCCCCACCATGCTGGAATTCTGGGAATCTGTGATAGTCCAATAGCTGGGATGAATCACCTGATACGGGGTCCTTCTTTTCTACAGCTGCCTCAGCTTACCTGAGTGACGATGTCTTATTGATGTTAGTGAATTAGGTCAAAGATGATCATATTTTACAGACTGGATCAGAGAGATCATCTCATCTGACCTTTGAACAGCAGCAGGGCACAGCAAGGCTGCAGCAGAACTGACACCTCCTCAATGAACTACAGCAGGACCAACACCTCCTCAGTGAACTACAGCATAGGTAGGAAACACACATCTGAACCCATTAGCAGTCTCCCTGGGATGGTTTATATGCAGTGTCCCACCATGCACTGTCCTACATATTGACTACTTTCAGCAGTAGGGTTTGGTGTTAGAAGGAGTCACTGGGTGACTTCCATGAGCTCAGACTGGACTACACTTCTTCCAGTAACTGGTGAATTACACCAAAACAAGAGCTTCATAGAATTATAGAATCATCTAGCTTGGAAAAGACCTTGTAGACCATCAAGTCCAACCATTAGCCCTACTCTACATGTCCACTGATAAACCATGTCCCATGTTCCCTGCCATGAGCCTTAGCAAAACCAGAGCAAACTGGTTTGATTAAGAAATACTCAGGGTTTCTTCACCAAGACCAGGGTAGTCTTGAGATGTAACATAGGTATTGAGGGGTTGATATGATAGAAGACAGCAACGGTGGCCCATAAAACCTTTGGAAGAACATCAATATAATACACTCCGTAGTTGAAACTGTAAATGTTTGGTTTTATTCTGTGAATTTTTATTTTTATTTTTAACGTATTTCTTCTTCTTGCAAGAAAGAATCCCTTGAACATCGGTTCCCCACCAGTGGAAGGAGTGACAGATCTCCAGCAACGGCAGCCCGGCAAATTAACAACCTTCATAAAATTCATAGGTTGGAAAGGGACTGAAGGAAAAACACTCTGCAAAGGTTACCAGGCCAAAGCCCTGGGGCAACTGAAAGCTAAATTAAAAGGGGAGAAAAAAATAAAAAAAAGAATATCCCACACTAAACCAAAAACCAAAACCCTAATGAAAACACTAAAAGCAATGATTAATATGACAACTGGGCAGCTTTCCCTGAAGACATGAATTCCCACCGGGGTAATCAAATTTGCCTTAAAAATGATAAACAGCGCTGCCACGGACCTAAAAATGTACCTTGATTCCACCAGGCTCGATCTCTTCAAACACTAGCTGCTTCATTTGGGAAAAAAAAAAACCAAAAAAACCCACTCTCCATATTTAAATAAACAAATAATATAAAACAAAACCCACAGCCCCACCATGGATTTTTTCAAAGTTACCTCAGTCTTTTTTGGCTGTTCAGTCCACTCCCTGGTGTCCAGGTGTAAACAATTCCCAAAAAGAGACGTCTGTGTCCCTGAATTCCAGAAAAGGTAGCGCTTTGTCTTTCCTTCCCAAAAAGGCTGCCTTTATGCTGAGTTTCTCAACCAGACCAGGGATGTTTAGGCCTTTTGATTATTTTTCCCCCTCCATTTTTATTTTTTTTTTAAACATTCCCCTCTATGTCCGTTGGTAGCCTTTTATTTCTTAATGAGATTCTCCTTCCTCTTGTGCAAGACTATCTCATCGTCTTTTCCACCGCCTGCTCCCCACAAATCCCACACTCCCTGGCAAACCTTTCTGCTTCATACCAGCGCTCGCTGCATGCCCTGGCCCCTTGGAGGTGGGCTGGGTCTACTACGGCTTTCCAGACCAGGATGAAAAAGGATATTTATGAGCATGGTCATGCAAGACGGGTCGAGCACCACGTACATCCTTGACGAGAAAGCTGTTCTCTGTGCTCTTGGTCGCTGGTTCTTTCTTATGCTCTTCATTTGGAATCTTCTTCCCTGCAGCTTCCTCTATGTAGCAGCTTGTGGCTTTTGGAGGAGCAAGTGGAGCTGGGTGAGACTATGGAGAAATGGAACATTTATAGAATCATAGAATGGTTTGAGTTGGAAGGGACCTTCAAGGTCATCTTGTTCCAACCCCCCCCTGCCATGGGCAGGGACACCTCCCACTAGACCAGGTTGCACAAAGATCCATCCAGCCTGGTCTTGAGCGTGTTCAGTGATGGATCATCCACAGCTTCCACACACAGCCAGTGTCTCACCACACTGAGAGTGAAGAACTTCTTAATTTCTAATCTAAATCTCTTCCAGTTTGAAGCCATCAGCCCTTGTCCTATCACTACAAGCTCCTGTAAAAAGTCCTTCCCCAGTTTTCTTGTAGGCCCCCTTCAGATACTGAAAGAGCACTGTAAGGTCTTCCCAGGGCCTTCTCTTCTCTAGGCTGACCAGGACCTCCTGACTACCCATGAAGCCAAGTGTATGGCTTCATCTTTGCTATAACTTTTGTGTTGGTTAACTGGAAGAGAGCACCTGAAATCTCCTCTTCACTGAAGTATATCCTTAAGATTTAGGATTGGAGAATGATGAATTCCTGCCTCAAGGTTCAGGATTGGGCTCTTCTGGCCAAGGCATGAATGCTCCAGAACTCCAGAGATGCTACAATGGTTAAGCCAGCAGGACTGTAGAGGGCAGATCATTTTTTTCTTCCTGTAAAGTCCTGAGGCATCACTTGAATATACTTGTAATATGACCCCAAAAACCAGTCTGTAGATGCTATTGAAGATAGACCCATCAGTGAGACCAGGGTTGTGCTCAGCACCAAATGCTCTGCTGAGCACCAAACATAGTCATGCCCTTGTTATTCCTTCTTATGCAACGCTCCCACAACCTCTGTGACTTTCAGGAGACAGGGTCTTGTGATGCTCTGCATCTAAAGAAACCCTAGTCTGAGGATGCTGAGTGCCCCTAGAAATCTTGAAAATGCAGACGTGGCTTTGAGAGAGCTCCTGCCTCACGACCCAACTGCTATTTAGAGTGCATAGCTTGTAAATAAGGGCACTGGAAGAGGGGTTGTTTACTGTGGCTTTGGCTCTGTGATTGATGGGACAGCCCTGGACAGCCCTCAAGGGGAACAAATTATTCCTCTGCTCCAACCCAAACCTGCCCTGGGGCAACTGGAGGCCGGTTCCTCTTGTCCCATAGCTTGTTCCTGGGGAGCAGAGCCCGACCCCCCTGGCTGCCCCCTCCTGTCAGGAGCTGTCAGAGCCAGAAGCTCTCCCCTCAGCCTCCTCTGCTCCAGGCTCAACAAGCCCAGGGCCCTCAGCCGCTCCTCAGCACCCTTGTGCTCCAGCCCCTTCAATGTCCTGTTGGGAGTGAGGGGCCCAAACCTGACCCCAGTGTTCAGCAAGCACAAATCTGTAGTATTTATACCTGCATTTTTCCTTCAAGCCCGTCTTACAGATCTTGTTCAACATCCAACTCTGACGACCTTCTTCAGTGTGGACTGTTCATCCTCTTGGCACAGCTGGAGCCCAAGGTCTGATTCAATTCTTTTTCTTTTCCTGCTCAGCATTTTGTAACTATGCATGCTCATCTTGTTTGCATTTTTTTTTTTCTTTTTTTTGGGGGGAGGAGGGTGGGGAAAAGCCCCAGTGGGAATCTCGAGTCTGTGGCACATGGCAGGCATTTCGCTCTGCAATTATCTACCAGTGCTGCTAATCTGCTTCAAGTGGAGCTGGCTGTGCTTGAAACGTGCCTGTGGCTTTCCTCATCTTTGGCTCTTTGCTGTGGTTTCGTCCCTTTCTGAATCCCCCAGTGTTCAGGAAGAGCCGGAGCAGTTCTCACACTCTCTTTCCTCTCCTCCTTTACTTTTTCCCTGGCATTCTCCAGGTTTTCACTTCCAGCTCGTCTTGGTTTCTAAACGCATGTTGAAAATCTTATGTTCCTTGTTTTGCTTTTCACGTCAGATGTAAAGGAAGATTAGTCCTTATATTAAATCTGATTTCCCTACTTCCTGTCTCCTTCACCCCTTTCTGCAGGTTTGTTTTCCCCAGACTTCTCTGCTCCTATCAGTGTTCTTACAACTTTCAGCTATTCATATGTGTTAGATCTGGATAGAATTATTCAACGGTTTGGCTTGGAGGGGTCCTTTAAAAGTCATCTAGTCCAACCCCCCTGCAGGGAACAGGGCCATCTGCAGCTAGAGCAGGGTGCTCAGAGCCCCGGGCAACCTCCCCTACAATGGTGCCAGGGATGGGGCAGCCACCACCTCTCTGGGCAGCCTGGCACAGGCTCTCACCACCCTCACACTCAACAATTTCTGCTTCTCTCTGCTCTAAATCTCCCTCTTTTAGTTTAAACCATCCCCCCTTGTCCTGTCCTAACAGGCCCTGCTCAAAATTCTGTCCTCGTCTTTCTCACAGTCTCTTTGAAGTCCTGAAAGGCCCCAAGAAGGTCTCTCCAGAGCCTTCTCTGCAGGCTGGGCACCCCTAACTCTCCCAGTGTGGCCTCACAGCAAGGGAGCAATGGAAAATGCTAGATGCAGGTTTTGGATGGTTGAGACCATCCATGGCACTACCCTGCTTTGCCCTCTGGAGTGATCTCATGGCACTGCAGGCTTTGGCATCCACATGCCAACCCCCTGTGGCGTGTTATTCTGTGGTTCTCCTGCAAGGAGCAGACTCCAGCTGGGTTATTGGGTTATGTCCGTGACTGAGATCCAATGGAGAGAGGACTCAACAGAAGTGGTGAGAGACCCTAGGGAAGCAATCAGCTGGTTGGTCTCTATGGGTGGGATTGATCTCAATTAACTGCAGCTGCCTAAATATGGGACCTCCAGTCAACAGCAGCTCTTTAGGCTCCCTCCAAAGTCAATAAGGAGAGATAAGTCAATAAGGTGTCTTGTTCTGCCCTAAGGTTGGTGTCCAGGAAGGGTCGAGATCACAGGTGTGGTGAGGAGCAGCTGAGGAACCTGGGTTTGTTGAGCCTGGAGCAAAGGAGGCTGAGGGGAGACCTTCTGGATCTTGCCAGCTCCCTGACAGGAGGTTGGAGCCAGGTGGGGATGGGCTCTTCTCCCAAGGAACAAGTACCAGGACAAGAGGAAGCAGCCTTAAGTTGCCCCAGGGGAGGTTCAGGTAGGAGCTGAGGAACAATTTGTTCCCCTGCAGGGTTGTCCAGGGCTGTGCCAGGCTGCCCAGGGCAGGGGGGGAGTCCCCGTGACCCCTGGAGGGGTTTCAAAGCCCCATGTTGAGATGTCGTGCTGAGGGACATGGGTTAGTGGTGCCCTGGCAGTGCTGCGGGAGTTGTTGGACTTGATGATCCAAAAGGTCTTTTCCATACAGAACAATTCTACGATTCTGTATTTCAAACTTCTAATTTATCATTTTTTTCTCTAACTGGAGGTTTTCCACTCCAAACAGCAAACTGAAAACACAGCACAATGTACCATGAGCAACATCTTTCTTCAGCATTTGTTGACTTCTTTGGTTTTAGACTCTGTGAGAAGCCTTGGGGAAATCACTAGGACTATTCACAGAATGAAGTGTAAAATCTTATGGTAGCAAGAGCTCCTAGCAAATACTTGTCAACTAGACAAAACCAAAGCTCCAGAACTGGAACACGCTCATTGATGCTGTTTAATATTCCGCATGCTCTGCAGCACAGCTCTGACCCATGCCAACTTGTGGTCTCCTAGACATGTTTCATTAATTCCCTGCATATGGGGAAGGGCATAGCATGTACCAAGAACATCTTCCCCTATGCTATGTAGAGGAAGCCAACTTTTTTTTGGGGGGGGGGGGAAGAGAGTTGGGGTGTATCAATGTCAGCCTTATCACATCACTCACCATCAAGGCCACCACTGTCTAGATTGCTGAATTGCCACAGAAACATCTGGTTTGGTTTTGGCTCAGGTCAAGTACAGTTCTCCCAAGCAACTCCCAGACGTGGTTTGGAGGTCCATGTGGGTGAAGAACAACTTCCAGTGGGCAGTCAGCATGTGGTCACCATGAAAACAGAGTAATAATGGGTGTGCAGGCTGTGTTGTAGCTGCTGACGGCAGTGATGGAGGACACACAGGACCAAGGACTGCCCTGGTACATCTCATTTACTAGTGCAGACACAGCCATGGGCAGCTTGACCTTCAGGTTCAGGCTGAGTAGAGCCAGAGGTTTCCAAACTGCTGACAGTATGTGAAGCACTTCCAAGTGCATGGAGGAAAATTGAGCCATGAATGGCATTTTTGCTTCCCAAGCACACGGGTTCATGCCCAGTGCAGTGTGTCTGGTGGACCTTCAGGTCAGAGCCCTGACTCCTTTGACTAATTGGGTGCATTGGTGCAGTTCAGGAGCATCCAAAAGAGTGGCAATGCAGTGACAGTCAGCCTGGAAAGGACTTTCCACTGCTGCTTTCCCATCCTCTTTGGATGGATACCCTTCACACTTGGGCAACATTATAAGCTAAATATTCACACCTCATTGGCTGCTGCCTGGATGTTTATAGGACATGGGCAAAGCTCCTGTAGCGGAGGGAAGGATAAGAGAGCAAAGGAATAACAGCAGATGCCTCAGAGAGGTTTCATGTGCAGACTTGGACTCGGGGAATGGGCTGCCTCTGTCTCAGCCAGGAAACGTGGCTGTTAGAAATGACATCATGGGATACCCTCTTAATTTTGTCTCTGTGTGTGCTTCTAGATCACATTTTGCTTTGCAAAGCTCTCAGCTGTTTGGTTTTTTTAAACCTGCCAAGGAACGTGCACTTTGAGTGACACCAGCTGGTTTATCTCCTCCCTCCCCCTGACACTGCACCCACGTCCCATGGCGGATTCCCTGGAAAGAGTCTGGTGCTTCTTCTTCTCCCTCTTCATGCTGTCAGTCGTGGTAGGATTATAATGATCCCGGATACCATAACCATGCACTGAGAGCAAGAGACTGCAGTGAAGAAAGGCCACCCATAATCCAACTATCTCTCATTACCTCTGGATCACACAGAATCCCAGAATCCCAGCGTGGCTGGGGTTGGAAGGGACCTCTGAACATCATCTTGTCCAACCCCTGTTTCTAAAGATGACCAGAATAAGATTATATTCCCTACAGGTAATTAATTAATTAATGGAATTAATAAAACCCCTATTAATTATGAATGAAATTAATTCAAAATTAATTCAGAATAAATTAATTCAAAACTAGGGAAGAAGGATACAGGCTCAAATGTCCCATTTGCTTTCATGCTGGAGTCTCTTTGTTTACTCTACATGATGCTTCCCTGGAGAATTAATCACTGAGATGGGACTGGGAGCATCCTTGAGAAATGAGGTCACCCATTCATGGTCCCAAGGCAGGACCAGATCCACCTAAACAATTTCTGAGAGAAGTCAAACCAATTTGCCTTAAAGAAAAACAACATTCAATAAATGGAACTGTGGAGGACTTGAACTCCATCACTGTCTGTGTTCAAGCCCATATTTGATGGGGCCTTGCACAACCTGGTCTAGTGGGAGGTGTCCCTGTCCATGGCAGGGGTGTTGGAATGAGATGATCTTGAAGGTCCCTTCCAACCCAAACCATTTTAGGATACTATGATATAAGCATCAATAGTGTACTTGCCTGTGTCCTAATGTCTGATGGTCTCATTGTCATCTTCTTGTCAACATTGGACACTCTCTTGGGTTGTGTTGGGTGGCCACAGAATGTGGGGTTTGTACTTATGTACACACACACGAAACTCTCTCTTTTTGTAGTGTTTTGAGGTCTGCCCATTGTCCATCACACCGTGATGCTGCCCAGTTGACAGGAACAAGAAAGCCCATGTGAAGACATCCCAATGCCTTCAGCATCTAGATCTGAGTTTTTCAGGAGTCTCTCTCCAGGGCTTTCTCTCACATCTTTGTCTCCATCTTTTCCAACCTAAAACTTGTCAGTTAAGTCCATGCTAGAGCTTTTTTTTTAAAGTCAAGCTGCACGCTGTCTTAAGTTGTGCTCATGTGCTCTAGTCCTTGAATTTCTGTCTAAGATTCACAGTTAATCTCCTCTGCTTGGGTTCCATCAAAGGGTCAAATGCTTCAATGTCATCTATTTCTGGAAACAAATAAAGGCTTTTGATCACTCTCCTTGGTTAGGAAATGAAAGCTCCTGCTCCAGAAGGAAGGCTGCAATCCCAAACAGCCGATTTACTTCACAAAGTAAAATTAAACTCATAATTTGACACAGACACTCACCCTAAAACCACTGCACTGATGACAGCAGTGTTAGCTGCTGTGACCAGGGTCTCAAGAGGCTGCTTTCCACCGCCAGTAATGGCCACACATCTCCACTATGGTCCTTTGTCCTCTGCTATGAGGAAATGCCTTGTGTGAGATGTACTCCTGTGCTCTTTTAAAGTCTCATGGATGGGAGAGAGACCTAAATGCTCTTGAACAGCTTCCCTTTCCCAGGCCATGGGTGGGTCAGAAGGATACAGGAAACTTTCTAATAATTCGTTTCTGCTGGAGGATTCAAGATGTGGAATCCTAATATTTGAGCCCAGAGCTTCAATGAACAGCCAGCCAAAGAGCTTCAACTCCTTTATATCCCTTCCCTGTGTCATCAACCTGTCTGGGGTCACATATCACCAGTGTAGGCAACACCAAAGCTCCTCAGTATAACTATCAGTGACTTCTCCCTGAAGAAGTGTCCTTCTAGTGCCAGGCAATGTATCTGCATCACATTGACTTTAAAGTCTTGGAAAAAAGAACAGATAAATGAAATGCCACGTCCGTTTGGGTGTCAACAGTCCTGATTACTCAAAAGGGGGCACTGAAGCTGGGGTATGTCCACTCTTCAAATGAGCAGAGAGTTAAAAAACATCTAGTGGTGAAGCCTTCAAGTAATATTTTCCAGCAAAGTGAAAAGTGACTGCGTTACAGAAGCTGAAGAGATGTAGTGACACCACTACGCTGTTTTGACGCCACACGACTGTTATTAATGTCACTCTTTTTTTTTTCTGAAGCGTGCAGTTAGCTTTGGAGAAAGTAGCCAAATATCCCTAAAAATGACAGTTTGAGCAGATGCAGAGCTGCTGCTGAAATCGGAATGCTCGGTGCTTCTCCTCCCTTGAGGGAGAAGACCCAGTTCAGTGGCCAGAAGGATAATCTCCTTTTACCATCATTCAAGTTCTTGAGCTCTTTACAGGCAGATGGGCTAATTACGGGTGAGAGTGGGATTTGCATAACAGGGTTTGCTGAGTCATCTTAGAGCAACCACATTCTCACCCCAAAAATTCATTTGGGTGGTCCATAGAATCAAATTATCTTGAATCTGTGACATGCCAAGTGCACCAGGAATCTGGCTGGTGGGTCAGTAGAGCAGGGCCCAGCTCCCCTCTCATTACCATGGTTTTTGAAAACATTATAGCTTCAAGAGCAGTAATTCTCAGAGACCCTGCTCAGATGCTGGAGTAGTATTATACCTATGGGAAATTGTATAGTGTTATGGTCTGGCAAACCCTGGAAGGACTTGGTCCGTGTCTCAATGGGAAGTGGGTTTGTATGAGTCTCCAGGTTATTTTGGATGTGTGGTGGTTTGATAGAGGCAGTTGTGAAGAATCATAGAATCTTAGAATGTCCTGGGTTGGAAGGGACCTATAAAGCTCATCCAGTCCAACCCCCTGCAGGGAGCAGGGCCATCTGCACCTAGAGCAGGGTGCTCAGAGCCCCGGGCAACCTCCCCTGCAATGGTGCCAGGGATGGGGCAGCCACCACCTCTCTGGGCAACCTGGAACAAGGGTCTCACCAACCTCAAAATAAAGAACTCCTTCCTAACGTCCACTCTAAACCTACCCTGCTCTAGTTTAAAACCATTGCCCCTTGATAATTTTTCTTATCAGCACTGGGTTTTGAGAGCAAGCAGATCGAGGCAGATTTCGACACATTTAAACTCAGAATGCAATATCCATCAGGCCAGTCCATGCCAGCCAGTCTTCATTTTTTTTTTTGTTGCACTTTGTTCTTTGACTGGGTTTTCTTCTCCTATTAATCACTGAGTCAATTAATGTCTCATGGAGAGATGCCCCTGACAGTGCCAGACAACCGATGGTCTTTGTCAGGGCTCTTCCACACTGCGGCACCAACATCTGTGAGAAATGTGTGGAGCTGCTGCTGAGAGTAAGAAGGGCAAAACCTGCACCCTCTTGAAAGCCAACTTTTCTTTCTATTTTCCTTTTTCTTTTTCTTTTTTTTTCTTTATCTTAACCTTTTCCTTTTTTTTCCTTTTTCTTTTTCTTCTTTTCTTCCAGAATCCCAGAGTAGTGGGGGTTAGAAGGGCCCTCTGGAGATGCTCTGGTGCCACCCCCCTGCTCCATCCAGCAGGGTCACCCAGAGCAGGGGGCCCAGCAGCAGTGTCCAGACGGGGTGGGAATCTCTCCAGACAAGGAGACTCCGCAGCCCGTGTGGTTTGTTTGGTTAATACATCCTGGTTGGATTTGATTAATTAAAAATGAGCAGGTGCAAGACCATGTGTGACGTAACTGGAAGGTCCACACCAGTGCCTGAGGCACTGGGCCATGGTAGGGGTAGCTGCTGATCCCTGTCCCACTTTTTAAAGTGCAGTATTTTGAAAGGGACAAATTTGATATCAGTTGTGTGAGTGACCCTGCCAAACACAAAGAAATTAGTGGACCAGGGAAAACCACAGTTCTGGACTGTTTGCATCTGCTCTTGGATTATGCTTGCATCCCAACCTGACAATAAAGGAGAGAAATTTGACCCTAATAATAGACACAGGCTTGGAGAGAGCAGGAGAACCCTCCAACTGCAGCAGGTTTTCATTTCCGAGAAGACATCTGTGCTGGATGTGACGTCCCTGAGTTCCAAACCCAAAAATTTGGAGGCAAGATGTGCTCCCTACTTGATGCTCTGTGACTTGCAGAGATGAGGAGTGATGAGTGTGTGTGAGTGATAACCCAGCCTGGTGACCGCCTCCTGCGTGACAGGCTCCGCGTGCTGTTGGAACGGGACCTCAGGGGTGGTGCCCAGGGCAGCTTCTCTTTCCCCATCTAGATGCTCCCTCCTCCTCTCAAATGCCAGATGGGAGGAATGTCTACACCACAGAGCAGCCTGGAGTGTGGCTATGGTCTTGCAGAATCCTGCAGTCTACGTCCTTTCTGCCTGCACTGCTGGCCCTGGAGATGGCAGCCAATGGGTAGGCTCCATCTTCCCTGAAGGTGGATGTTGACAAGACAGAAGCAAAGATGCTTCTGAAACTAAATGGAACTTTACTGAAACTTGATCAGTATATTTAATGAAATCCAGGGTGTGATTTCTTTCAGCCCATCACAGGTGTTTCCAGCAGGACGTGTGAGTTGGCCTCTAACATCTCCTGCTCCTCCCCATGGGAGCTGTGCAGTTAATATCTACGGTGGAGACATTTGGACCTGGAGCTGAATCCATCCTGAGGTGTCCATGATGTGCTCAGGTGGTGGACGAGGATGTGACAGGGTGAGTTCCTCCTGTAACTGACCCATTCTGACTGTGATGGACCTTTTCAGAGAATTTTTGGCAAGGTAATGAGCGAGCTTTTTCTCCCTTCCTGTCAAGGGGTTCAAGCAAACCCCATGCCTGACCATGACCATCAGTATAAACAATACAGATAATGGGTCAGCTCAAGTCTGGACTCAATTCAGAGGCAGGAAAATGAAATTACCTTGCTGCTTAAAGCTCGCCATGTGCTGTATTTCTGGATCATCATGGCTGGAACACCCGAGCTAATAAAAATATCAGTGGCATATTTTTCCCTGCTTTTAATTAAAAACAAAATTCTCATAAGCAATCACTAGGGGCTGAATTCTGCTTCAGCAAAGTCAACCGCTTGCCCCAGAGGACAGAGATGTGACTGTTTCCAGTCTGTGTGGTCTTGGGCAGGCTGTTTTCCAACCCCGTGCCTCAGTTGGATGGTCTTTTATGTGCTTTGTGTCTTCCTTCAGGCCACTCTGTGGACCCAGAAAAGATCTATAGAGTTAATGGTTATTATTAACACGTGGCTGCTCTGCTCGTCTGTGTCACGAAACCCTCAGTGCCGTTCAACATGACAGACACTCTCCCAAAATAAATCCAAGTTGTTTTCAAACATAGATGTATTTTTACCCACATATTTCTGAGTCATTTGGGGTCAGAGTATTGATTCCATTTGTCACCCAGCTTCGTCTTGGCCAGAAAACGTGTTTGCAAAGGAATAATCATCAAGAAGGAATTTAGGGGATGTGATGTCATTAATCTTCTTTCCTGCTGGGCCAAAAACATCTTGTGAGTTGTAATAACACATCTCCTTCTCCCTTCCTTTCATCTGGCACCCTCTCTGGTGTTGCCTCCGAGTTAACATCTCAGTATTTCACAATGGGTGTGCTTAATTCTCCCCCCTCTTTTCTCTTCACCTCCTTCCAGAGGAAAAGAAAGCAAAGTGCAGTCTAAATGCTTAAACCTGGGGTGAGCAGAAGAGTCATAGTGAGGGCAGGAAGCCCATACCATACACTTGGGCTGCCCAGATGGTTTCAGCCCAGAGGGAAAACGTCCAAACAGCCTTCGAGCTGTGCTGGACATGCAGAGATGGTGCCCACAACCATGACTGTGACCCAGATGTAGGTTCTTTTGTTAACTCCTGTGCCTTTGTTCCTCTAGACAGGGTTGACATTTATCTGTCCTGATGGTCGGCTCTCCTACATGAATGAGGTCATTACACTCTCATTGAACCATGTGCTTAGTGTTTGCTTTACAAACACCACTGACTTCACGAACGCAAGCTGGAGTTGCTTCTCATCTCCAGAGCTCCTCTGGACAGGTATTTTTCATTTCAGTTTTTGGGTGATGGAAAAATGTGCCTGGAAGGAGACTGACAAAGTCTCACATGGATCCAGCAAAAGGTATTCCCATAAACTGAATATCTAGGGAGGTTTTTGCCCAGAGAAGTTGTGGCTGCCCCATCCCTGGCACCACTGCAGGGGAGGTTGGCCGGGGCTCTGAGCACCCCGCTGTAGTTGCAGGTGTCCCTGCTCAGTGCAGGGGGGTTGGACTGGGTGGCCTTGAAAGGTCCCTGCCCACCCACAGCATTCTATGATTCTATGATCTTGAGATGACACAACTTTGCAGCCAGTTGCCCTCTGAGTGTACTCTCAACCACCATATGAACTGACTGCTCTGCTCTCCTAAGGGCTGCTCTGACCTTGGCTTGTCTGGTGGGTGTGTAATGGGTGGGACAAATCCAGAGCCAAGAGAGGTGAGGATGTCACGGCAGGACGGAAACCCAGCACCAGACACCTTTGTGTAACTTCTTCTAGAACCACCAGATTGCTCTGTGTGCACACAGAGGGAAGCGGAGATCAGCCAACAGTACAGGCTTTATTTCTCTCCTCGCCTACGCTCCACTCCCTCACCACACATGTCTGGGGAGAGGACTTTTCTGCTGCCCTCCGATAAAGAAGGAAGGCAGATTGTAGGGCTTGACAGACTTTTTCTCATGAACTCACCTCCTTGGCTTCATTAAATCATGAGGATGTACTGGACAAAAGGTGGCTTGGGATACTTGAATCCCAGTGGTGGGAAGAAAGGAGACAGCTGCAGCTCCTGAAATCTCTCTCAGCCAGGTCATGTCCTCTTTGCTGGTGGACTGGGGGGGATATCAAGGGTATCACTGCCACCGCTGTGGGGACATAGGACATGCCACTATCTGTGTGTGTCCAAGGTAACACCAGGGGACAACAGGGGTCAGAAAGCTGGTGCTTTCCCCGCTGAAGGCATTGCAAAAGGGAGCAGGTACAGGATGGAGGCATCTCACTGTCTGCTGAAGTGTGAAGCATGTGGGAGGCAAGCAATCCAAGCCAGGGCCATCAGCAGGCTGATAAATACAGCATTCCTATCCCCACCCTTCCTTCTGAAACAAAAATAAAATATTAATAGAAAACAGACAATCGAGCTGCCCTCAGCTTTCTGGTTACGAGGTGTCTCTTGTTCCAGATGTTCACACGATTGCCAGGAAATGTTATTATTAAGCTTGCTAAAAATGGAGGAATCATTGCAAGGTGCAGTGTTTTGCCTGCTTTTAGGTTTTATTTCCAAGACTCTTGCGGAAGGGAGAAATGTGCTAGGAGGTGGGAACTTATAGCTCCCCAGACTAGACGAGGGGGTCAGGAGAGCTAGAGTGTGACAGGAGGGTCAAGACATGCTAGATCAAAGGCTAGATGCTGGTTGCTGCTGGAGCATCCCTTTCAGGTGTGCAACGTGGGCAGCTCTGTGCATGTCGCAGGGTGCTCTTCCCACCAGTGAAGAAACGAGCAAGAAAACCCCAAGCCCTGCAGAGCATTCATGCACTGAACTCATGAAGAGTGAGAAAAATTCAGTTCCCATGAACTGAAACAGATGCCTTCACACGGGACCGAGCTATTGTTTCCATGTGATAGAGAACATCGCTTTTCTTGTCGGAAAGGCTCATCCCCTCCCAACAAGTGTGACGTCTCAGTGTGCGTGGTCCTGGCTCTTTCACGATGAAAGGTCTGTTTTTCCAAGAGAAGATCTCGCATCCCTGCCTTCCTTTGAGCTTTTGTTCTCTAAAAAAGATTATTTGCTTGCTTGGGTCTGTTTAGAGAATCACGTGGTCTCTTCCGGTTGGAGTTCTTCAACGTGTTGTGGCTGTGAAAATATTTACTGCCCTTGCAGTCCATGCCTGGAAGGAAATCCCCCTGCCAAGAGGCTGAATTGCTTTCAAGTAGTGATCTAAGCTTTCTGGTGGCCTTTACCAAGTCCTGGTGTAGGCAAGACACCTCCCAAAAGGTCACCAGCTCCCACTGATGTCAAAAAGGAGTGAAACTACCTCAGTCTTCTGACCTTGTCCATCTGGAGAAATGGTACTGTGAAGTGCATGGGCCTGAACTCCAAAACCTAATGACCACATACATGGCAGAATGCCATGATCCAAAAGGAGGCAAAACCAGACACTGGAAGGAAGAACGTCTTTCGACCATGTGTGGTGATAGGCAGGAAAATGAGTCAATTGCATTAAGAGGGGACAGAAAAAATACAAGAACTTTGAGGGAACATTTCTCATGAAATTATGCGTGGACTGTCACAGAATCATAGAATAGTTTTGGTTGGAAGGGACCTTAAAGATCATCTAGTTCCAACCCCTTTGTCATGGGCCGGGACACCTCCCACTAGAGCAGGTTGCTCAAAGTCTTATCCAACCTGGCCTTGAACACTCCTTCCCAGGGATGGGGTCATCCACAGTCCCTCTGGGCAACCTGAGCCAAATTCTCACCACCCTCACAGCAAAGAATTTCTTCCTTAGAGCAAATCTAAATCAACCCTCTTTCAGTTTAAACCATCCCCCCTTGTCCTGTCCCAACAAGCCCTGCTCTAAAGTCTGTCCCCATCTTTCTGCCAGGCCCCTTCAAGTCCTTCAAGGCCCCCAGAAGGTCTCCCCTTGGGGAGCCTTCTCCTCTGCAGGCTGAACCCCCCCAGCTCTCCCAGCCTGGCTCCCAGCAGAGGGGTTCCAGCCCTCCCAGCATTGCTGGGGCTCCTCTGGCCCCGCTCCACCAGGTCCCTGTCTCTGCTGTGCTGAGCACTCCCGAGCTGCCCCAGCACTGCAGGGGGGTCTCTCTCTCTGCCCAGAGCCCTGGGAGCAGAGGGGCAGGATCCCCCCCTCCCCTGCTGCTCAGACTTCTTCAGTGTAACAAGAGCCACAGGGGTGGCAAAAACCCCAAACTATTCAATCTTCAGAGTAGGGATGGGCCAGTGACACAAAATATATCATAGCAAACAAGGAGCAGAAACAAGACTTTGGACAGTTTCTTCTCTACGAAGCCCCATCCAACCTATGCAAAACATAGGTGATGAACCCCAAATGTTGGGTCAGGGGAGCAGCCAATCAGAGTGCTCTGTTAAGCTATGATGCATACTCAAGATAGATGCTGGCAATGAAAACCACAAGTCGTTGGGACGTAAATACCAAAATTGGTTGGAAACTGCAGTGTGTGGGGGTGTGAGTGGGTGGATGAGGGGGAATGGGACTTGTTCTGGATAAATAAAAATTCTGAGGATTTTTAAGCCATTTGTAACAGAAAACCTCGGGAGGATGCCATGCTTCTGTTTCAAAGCTGAATCTAAACACCATTTTGAGTGGATTTGATAACTGTGATATGTTAATTTCTCTTCCAAGATGATCCCAAATGAAGCCATTTAGACTTTTATTTTTAATCTCATTAATCTATTTCATTCAGAGGGATTGATTCCAGTCTCTTTCCCCCAGTCAAACAAATGATCTGCTTTCATTTGGAATTAATCTTTTTTTGTCTTGTTTTGTTTGTTTGTTTTTAGCTTTGGCAAGCAAACTAAAAAATAAAATAAAATAATTCCTTTTTGCCCAGCATTACTGCACAGTGACTTTGGTTCTGGCATCTCCTAAATTTTACACGTTTGATCCCGCATCTCTGATGGTTTTTGTCTTTGAAGGCAGGTGTTTGAATGCAATTAGAAGAGCTTATGGGCTTCTACAACAAGCCTTTGAGCCAGGAGACCAACACATGACTCTGCCCAGCCCAATTTTCACCAAACAAAACCAGGAAGCCTCCCAAACATGGTGCTTACCCTGAGATTTTATAGAACACATTGATTTCCCTTTGAGCTCCGGCGAAAGATTCACGAGCCCTGCGAAAGTGTTTATGAAACCCAGCCAGTTTGACTTCCCCTGCTCGGAGCCGCGCTTGCTCCTGTGACAGAATTAATCAAGGAGGGACAGCAACTCGAAGAGCAGGAAGGCAGAGACCAGAGCCGTGCCAATGGAAAGGCATGAGAGGCTTTTGTGTGAATAATTAACTTCTTCTCAAGGGTTATGTCATCGTTTTGCTGTGGGGGGATTGAAACCGACTCCCTTCATCCACCGTACAAAAAAACCAACCAACAAACCAAAAAAAGCCAAGAAAAAGGCTCTGTTACCTGCTTGGATGAAAATAAAACTGGATGGGGCTGCTTATTTTGCTAGAAGCAGGTGAACCTGATTCCTCCTCCCTCAGCTTCCCCCTTCCCAGTAATCCTCAGAGATGGGAGTTGCTTTCAAGCAGAACCCAGGCCAAAACTCAAGTGGTCCAGGGCCAATTTGTGCAGTTCCACAATTAATCTGGTCAAGTTCTGGGTCTGGAGGGAATCCAGGCTGGATTTCTGAGCAGGGGAGATGTGAAGTCAGGCCAAATTTCAGATTAACCTGGGTGGATTTTTAGCACTTCAGTCAATCATGGGCATTTTCTCTCCCTCTTTCAATCCTGCCCCCCCTCTTTTTAACTTTGCTTTTAGTCAGAATTTTGAAACTCAGAAAAACACCGTGCCTGCCAATAGCAATGAGGGCCAGAGCTCTCTCACCTCAGCTTCCCCCTCAGTAAAGGAAACAAAATGATAATTTCCAGCTTTGGCTACAGGCTTGTTTCTCACACTAGAATAAAGATGGTTTCAGAGAGGGCGTGCAGAGAGCGGACACAAAGCAACTCCTTGGAGAAGAAAAACCTTTGGCTGAATCCTGCAGAGACTGGTGTTTGTCTTTGAACCATCTGTCGTAGCATCCTTCATGGGTTTTAGCTATTTTCTGAGATGATGTGGAGATCCAGGACCCAGCAGATGTGGATAGGAAGTGATCAAAATTGTCCCTGGCTCCCCTTGCCTTAGACATAGTCCATATTGTCAAACAAAGCTGGGTGGCTATAGGTGGTCTCTTTGTGGTCCCCAGAGCTACTAGTAGCTGTGACCTCTGTACAGTGCTGTCCATGGATCATGAAAGGTCCATGGAGCCTTCTGGCTCATCTTTATTTCCTTTGTCTCCCTTGTTCTACAGGGATTTCAGTAGCAGGACTCCTCACAAAGAAGGAAAGGAGGTGCATTCCATGACACCTGAGATTACTGAACCACAGAATTGTTTAGGTTGGAAAAGACCTTGAAGATCATGGAGTCCAACCATTCCCCCCAGCAGTGCCAGGGCACCACTGACCCCTGTCCCTCAGCACCACAGCTCCACGGGGGGCTTGGAAACCCCTCCAGGGATCACGGGGACTCCACCACTTCCCTGGGCAACCCAGGACAGCCCTGGACAACCCTGCAGGGGAACAAATTGTTCCTCAGCTCCAACCTAAACCTGCCCTGGGGCAACTGGAGGCCGGTTCCTCTTGTCCCATAGCTTGTTCCCTGGGAGCAGAGCCCGACCCCCCTGGCTCCCCCCTCCTGTCAGGAGCTGTCAGAGCCAGAAGCTCTCCCCTCAGCCTCCTCTGCTCCAGGCTCAACAAGCCCAGGTCCCTCAGCTGCTCCTCAGCACCCTTGTGCTCCAGCCCCTTCCCCAGCTCCGTTGCCCTTCTCTGGCCACGCTCCAGCCCCTCACTGTCCTGCTGGGAGTGAGGGGCCTCCAGGAGTTGAGGGGCAGCCTCCCCAGTACTCAGTCCAGGGGGACAATGCCTGCCTCTGTCCTGCTGGCCACAGTGGAGCTGACACAAGCCAGGATGCTGGTGGCCTTCTTGATCACCTGGGCACTCTCTGGATCACCTCCAGCACCTCCCTCCCAGAGCCTTTCCCACCAGGCACTTTCCAGCCACTGTGCCCCAGCCTGGAGCACTGCAGGGGGTTGGTGTGACCAAAGGGCAGTAAGCAGCTCTTGCCCTGGTTGAACCTCATCCTATTGGCCTCTGTCCAGATCAGTATTTGAAGCTCCAAGTGGAGGCACATGTGCAGTGTCACCTCTGTGTGTCACTAACAGCCTCAAGCTTTCAGCAGAATCACTGGGTTATATGTTTAAGTCTCCCTATGTAGTTATTTTACCTCCACTCTTATTTCGAGTAAAATGACCGACTATTTTTTCTTCCATGCACCCAAACCACTGAACCAGATGACCTGGTGACACGGCTTTGTGTTGATGCCATTAGCACAGGCGACGCTCCTTCCCTACGCTGAGACCTGCAATTGCCCTCTTGGAGTCACAGAGGAATTCAGAATAAAGTGATTATTGCTGGAGTCTCAAATAACCCTTTTCAAGACGGTTGTTCCTCTCTGGACTAATCAGTTCCACAAGTGCAATAAATTGGACAAGGGCTGCATAGAAGGAGCTGAAGGAAAGCCAAGTCTTGCAAGCTAAAAGGCAGCCTCTAGCTCCAATTTCTACTCCAGGGTGAGAGTGGTTGGGGCTCTCTGGGGGAAGTTTTGAGTGGTCATGTTTCACCTTCCTTCTCCAAGTCCCCCTTTCCTTCCTGTTCCAACTTTCTCTCCTTTCTTTTCCCTTTATCAATATTTTTTCCAGAAGTATTTTCCTTGCTTCCTGAGAAACTAAGTTCACGGCCATCTTTCTGCACCTAACTTCACACTTCATGTGAATTAAGGTCCAGAGTAGAGAGACCAGCAGTATTTCCTCTCCAGGCTGGATGTGATTTTTACTGTTGCAGTAGCTAAGAAAGCTGATAGCATAAGGCTGGGGGGAATACTTCTACCCTTTGAAACACATGTTGAAGTCATCTTCCCCTGATTTTACATTGTTAAAACCCTAAATTCAGGCTCAAGTGCCTGCTCAGTCGAACTCAGCCCTTTCAGCTCCATTAGAACCAGCCTGGAGAGGTAAAGACTATTTTTGGTCTACCTCTGGTGCAGATGGACCTTTGCCCGGAGACTGAAGGAGTCAGGAGAAGGTTTCCCACCAGATGAATGGTTGTTGCTATCAGCCCAGGCACCTGAGTCAGAACTCACAGCGGTGGGTCCAACAGTCCCCATGTGAAAATGAAGACTAGTTTTAAAAGGAAAAGTAAATGCAGATTTAACCTCCCCTTTTATGTATTCTTAACGTATAAAACGGAGGGGATGTTGACTGACTTTCCACCAGCTGGCTGGAGGTTGTCTCCATCCGTGACAAGGGTATGTAGTTAACGGACAAGGGCTAACGGTTTTAAACCGAAAGGGGACAGATGTAGATCAGATGTGAGGAAGAAGTTCTTCACTGTGATAGTGGTAAGACCCTGGCCCAGGCTGCCCAGAGAGTTTGTGGAGTCTCCCTCTCTTGAGATTCCAAACCCAGCTGGACACTGCCATGCCGAGTCCCCTTCTCTGGGTGACCCTGCTGGAGCCAGGGGCATGGGACCAGATGATCTCCAGAGATCCCTTCCAACCCCTACCATGGTGTGACTCCAGGATTCTGTTAGAGTAGGCTGAGATACTTTAACAAACTAGGAAACAAATTAGTTAATAATTAAAAAGGAAAGCAGAGGAGAGAAAGCAGAGAAACCTGAAAAAAGAAGAGATAAATCTTCTAGAATGAGCAGAAGGAGCCGAGAGAGCAGAAAGGAGGAACGGAAGAGACAAAACACAAGGCAGTAATGTGTTTATCCAGTTGAGCAATACTGTCTCTCGGTGATTGCACTACCCTGTTTGTGACAAGCTCCTGTAGCTTCAGGGGGGACAGGCAGATGGCTGCCTTGACATGCTGCATGAAATATGTTGCAGTTCTGGATGCCATAGATAGCTGTTTAATTAATTGGAGGGGAATAAAATGATTTTAGAGCTGATCAGAATGCCCCGAGGGCATCTCCAGCAGCACGAGTGATGAGTTCTCCACTATCAGCTACCAGGCTGATGGCAACCGTCCAAACAGCTTCTTTGGCCACAGTGGTCTGGGATTGCTGGACTCTTTGCTCATCCTCAACCCTTCAGTAGATGGGAATTTGGACGGAGCCAAATTATGCTTTTTGTCATTTTGGGACCAAGGTAAATGCTTTTTTTTTGTGCATTAAATGAGAGCTCAGCTCTGTTGATGATCCCTAAGTTGACTAAGATCAGCACTTGGTGATAGCGGTCAGAATTGTACTATCATTTGATTCTTTGGTATGGATTTAATGTGCTAGAAAGGATGGTGTCAGATAATTTTTCCTTATGTCCTTTTTCCATAACAGAAACTTTTCACTTTGAACTCTGGATGAGCATGTCATCCCCTCCTCTCCAGAAACCTGCTTGATAATAAAACTAAATCTTTCTTAGAGGTGCTGACTCAGCAGCCCCATGCTTTAACAGAGCAGTGCTGCACAGATTTGCTAACTGAGGAGCTGTGGTGGTTGAATTCAGTTTCATGTCAGTGAGGGAAAGATCACTTTGCTTTTTCAACCTCAGCATCTATCGATGAAGATGTAAGAAAGGCAGGTGAAGAGTTAATCCTGTTCAGATTGTCCCCCTGCACTGGGGAGGCCACCCCTGGAATCCTGAGGTCAATTTTGGGCCCCTCACTCCCAGAAGGACATTGAGAAGACATCTCCCTCTAGAGCAGGCATCCAGAAGAGATTTTACATAGCAACATATCAAGACTGCCTTGCTTCATGTGGATATTTTTAAAATGAGTTGGTTTTGGCTTTTTTATTCTATGCATCAACTTTTATTGTCTCCTGTGAAAGCAATGGCATCAGGGCAAAGATGCTGATTTCTGGGTCCATTCAGACCAGCCTGGATGTGGACTGTAGAGGGACTAACATACTTTTCTTCAAACATGACCGATGTGTAGGTTTTTTTTTAGCTGCCATATTAATATAAGTGCCTGTAGAGCATGAAGTCAGTTCTTGGAATGAGAGAAGCCATTTCTCAGAGGGTCCCAAGCCCGAAAGAAATTTGTTCATTTTATGAATGAGTGAAAATGTTCAGTGGTTTCCCCATCAGGACTGATTTTGAAAGATTTTTGGCTTCTGCCTAGATGAACGCAGCAGCTTTGAGTCAGTCTCTGCTCAACGCATTCACTCTTTGCTCCGTCACTTTCTTTCAAGAAAAACATTTCTTTTTTAGAACAGCTGTTCTATATTACAGATGTTGCCTGGACAGGTCTTCTATGTGCAGAGCCTGGACTGTTCTATGAGAACCTGAGTATGTCGGAAGTAACCTGACTGACTTTCACCTGGGTTGGATATGGTTTAGCGTGAATATCATAGAATGCCTTGGGTTGGAAGGGACCTCCAAAGGTCATCTGGTCCAACCCCCCCTGTACAGAGCAGGGACATCCACAACTAGATCCAGTTGCTCAGAGCCTCATCAAGCTTCACCTTGAATATCTCCAGGGATGTGGCATCAGCCACCTTCTTGGGAAACCTGTTCCAGTGTCTCACCACCATCATAGTAAAGAACTTCTTCCTAATAGCCAATCTAAATCTACCCTGCTCTGGTTTAAAACTTCTCATCAGTAACTGATTGTATAACAATATTGCACCAAGTTCTGGCATCCTCCCTCCAGGACCAGTTGCATTAACTTCAGGGGGTCACCAAAGGAAAAAAGATACTACTTACTGTGAAGAAATGTGTCAAATTTAACTTCTAATTAAATGGAGGTCTTGATATGGTAGAAGGTCCTCTCAAAACACAACAATCTGAACTTGGGGCAATAAAAAGAGTTAAAAAGCATACTTCCAGAGTTTCTTTACAATATTGACAGGACAGAGCCTTTACCAGTGGTTGAGGTTTAATGGACAGCCAGTACAATCTCAGAGCCTAAATACTGATTTACATCAAGAGCAAGGTTGGTGGGAGGGGGCCAATAATGCCAGTCAAAACAGGCCAGGTGCTGAATACTTCTTATGAAGTGGCAGTGGAAAAGCACTCCACAGATGAGTCCTGCTCTCAAGCTACTTTATGAATAACAGATGAACCGGTAGAGAGTTTGATGCACTGGCTGACAGTTCGTCAATGAGGAAAGAGATGAGATCTCTCACATAAATAGTCTCTCTTGACTTGGTTGGGTATACATATCTATGTCAGATAAAATATCAACCATTAGAAATGATCCTTATCACAAACACTGTGCGACCAGACCTTTATTCACATGCAGAGCCTGGCACTCGTGTCATCTCTAAAGAGCTCTGGGGAATATGATGGAAGCTGATGACAGCAGCCATCAAGTAAGTCAAGGTTCTTACAGTAATCATTGGTTTAATCAGTCCGTAACTAATCTGTGGTCACCTTGGAGCCATTGCGCTGCTCATCTTGATGTATCAAAGCAAGCACCACAGCTTGGACTCAATGATTAGAGAATTACAACTGACTACAGCTTGATATAGGGGATTCTCTCTGCCATCCCAATGCCCGAAGACTTGCTGCAAAACAGTCTTTCTTCATCCCCCACCCCCAGCAGAGGAGGTGGCACAAGAGACCACCTGAGTGTTATTGCAAAATTGTCCTCATACATTCTCTTCCTTCCCCTGTCTTAAAATCTGGATGCTTCCCCAGCATCCCGTGTCTTCCCCCTTCCCATGCCTTGAGATACAGCCTGGGGTCTCTGAACAAAGCTCACCAGTCCAAGAGTCACAGCATCCCTCCAAGGGTGCTGCAGGAGCTGAGCTGCTGTCCTGTTGGGGGGTAGGCTTCCAGTCCCTGCTCTCATGTCTAGGCTAGAGTCCAAACCCTGGAAGGGGCTGCCTGTTTTCAAGCAAATCCCTTTGAGACTGTGTAGCTCTCCCTTCAGCCTTTCTTTTTCTTCTTTCTTCCTCCTTTCTTTTTTAATCACCCCCCTCCCCCCCAGTTTCAATTATTTCCCTCTTTGAGGAGAGAACAATATTCATATGGGCACAGGCAACTGATAGCTTGCAGAGCCAAAGGAAAATTAGCAGAGCCTTAAAATCCACATGGGTGGCTTTCAGCTGCAGCAAAACGAAAGAGGGTATGGAGTGATCTGATGACAGGCTATACATCGCTCATCACGTGACCCAATGTGACAGGCAAACCAGGAAAACAAGTGTTGAAGCAGAAGGAAGCTGTGGGGGCAAATCTGGGTTGCTCTTGCTTCACAGCCTTGTTTTGAAAGCATCCTTGGAGTGACAGCTCATTGGAGGGAAGACAAGAAACACAGAGTACAGGGTGAAGAAATAGCTCCAGATGATAATGTGATAAGCATCTCAGGGCACAGGACGGATGCAGATAGATGGGTTGAAAGAAGATTTATGGGCTGCTGATGCTGTTCCTCTTGCAAGTCTCTTGGGAGCTCTGTTGCACAGGCTTATCTGATCTTTGGGCACTGGGCATGGAGCAGGTATATGAAGAGGGAGGTCCAGTTGGGACCAGTATGTAGCTGGCAGTATGAACAGGCACAGAACAGGTGAAATACAAAATCAGATGTGATGCTCTTAGCATGGAAGGTTCCCAGGGCCACCTTCCTGCATAAGAAAAGTTGAGTCCTGGAAAACTCTGAACATCAGCCAAGTCCAAATTCATCACTATTTCAGACAAGGAACACCAGAACACAGAAGACCACACATCAAAAACCTGGTGTGACAGTTCACTGAGTGGTCTGGCTTGTGGTTAGCTCTAATAGGCTGCAGCTTCTCTCATGTGGTTGCAACTTGCCTTTGCAGAAGCCAGCTGTGGGAGGGTAATCACAGAATGGTAGGAGGGGATCTCTGGAGATCATCTCATGCAACCTCCCCTGTCAAAGCAGGTACACTTAGGCAAGGTTGCAGATGCACATATCCAGGCAGGTTTTGAAAGTCACCAGGGAGACTTCTCCAAGAAAAGGATACTGCAGACTCTCTGGACAGCCTGTTCCAGAACCCTGGCTCTGCATGATCAACAATTAACTTCCTCACCAAGAAGACCCTGCAATAACCTCTTTACATCTACAGAGAGATGGTTTATCACTCCATGAGAGAAGCTAGTGATAGAGCTGTCTACAGAAGCCCCATCTCACGGGACATTGCTGACACTGGCGACAGCTCCAGGGACAGACCATGAAGGGAAGGGTGAAGACCTGCAATCCAAGGAGGGCTTCACAGTTTTGTTTTTTTTTCATTCATTTTAAGTTCCTTATCCCACAGCCCAGAAGAAAAGTGTCCAATTTCCCTGGGCTACCGGCTGTTGAGTGCAGTGTGTTGGCCCTTCCCCTCCTCCATGAAGGAGGCATGTGAGCTCCACCACTGTCTTTTTCTGAACCTAATCAGTCCCACTGTTGTAATAAATCCCATCCACCCAGGACATAAATCCAGCTGGCATGTGCTTTCACCACAGAGGCTTCAACAGCTTCCTGCAGGGTCTGTGCCTTCCCGAAGCTTGGCAGCTTCTCCTCCTATCACTTACTGTGTCCTACAGGAGGGACCACCCAGAAACTCTCCCACTATTGTTCCATGAGATGCTGATTCTGCAGGTAGATGCCACCCTGGCTGATTGATCTGACTGTTAGAGGTTTCACAGCCATCCCCAGAACCAGCAACTTCTGAGCAGTCACTGGTGGCTTACTGATGTTGCAGGAAAAGCAAGGCTCTAGGAAAGTGTCCTCACTTTGAAGCTTGCTGTGTGCTTAAAACTAAGCCTGTGCTTGAAAAGAAGATACACTTCAAGGGCAAGTGTAGGGTCCTACCCATGAAGGGGAATACCCCCTGCACCAGTACAGAGGGGACCTGCTGGGAAGCAGCTCTGCAGAGAAAGACCTGGGAGTGCTGTGGCACAAGTTGTCCATGAGCCAGCAATGGGACCTCATGGCCAAGAAGGCCAGTGGTCTCCTGGAGGGCATTCAAAAGTGTGGGCAGCAGGGTGAGGGAGGTTCTCCTGCCCCTCTACTCTGGCCTGGTAAGGCTACCTCTGGAGTACTGGGTCCAGTGCTGGCCTCCCCAGGTCAAGAGAGAGAGGACTACTGGAGAGAGTCCAGCTGAGGTGTTGTAGTTTAACCTCTGCTGGCAACTAAACACCATACAGATGCCCACCTACTGCTTACCCCCCTCCCTCCACAACCCCCATCCTGTGGGATGGAGAAGGGAATCAGGAGAAAGAAAGGCAAGACCTTCAGGGGTTGACATAAGGACAGTTCAACAACACAAAAAAAGAGAAGAAAACAACAGTACTAATGAAATCGTAAGAAAAGCAAGTGATAGAAACCAGGACAGCTCCACCCATACCTGAGACACCAACTTTACCTTCTCCAGCAGCACCAAGACTATACACTGCAGCAAGTCAAAAACAGGCATCTCCACCTATAGGGCAGTCCTCCCCTTATATAGGGGCATGACTCAGTATGGTATCCACTATCCCATTGGCTGGTTGGGTTGTTTATCCTGGCTGTGGCCACTCCCAGCTGCAGCTCCTCCCAACTGATTGGGCCAGCAGCTGATGGTGATAATTAACTCAACCCCAGGACAGGAGGCTCGAAGATGATAAGGAGAATGAAAGGCTGAGAGGAGACAGACTCAAGTTGCCCCAGGGCAGGTTTAGTTTGGAGCTGAGGAATAATTTGTTGCTCTGGAGGGTTGTCCAGGCCTGGCCCAGGCTGCCCAGGGCAGTGGTAGAGTCCCCATGATCCCTGGTAGGGTTTCCAAGCCATGGAGATGTGGTGCTGAGGGCCATGGGTCAGTGGTGCATGGAAGGTCTTTTCCAACCAAAATGATTCTGTGATTGTATAAATCCTGGTGACTTCTGACTTGCAATCGTTTGCACCCAGAATCCTCCCCCACCACTGACTTGACTTCAATTGCTTCAGAGCAATTGCCTCACTCAGAGATTTATCTACATTCACAGCACTGTGACAAAGCACAGAAAGTGGTCTACTGCTTCCACTGTTGCTCAGATGATGCACACCCCAAATAAAACCAGTCACTGAGAGACTTGACACGGAACCAGGGAGGCCATAGTGAGATTTGATGTTATTTACTGTGAAAGGAAAACAATTTTCATGCAGCTCCAATTAAGCCGTCACAGTCGTGGGAAAAAAAGAGTCACATGTTCTGCTCCGAGTCAGAGACAAAATCTCCAAGCCCTGTCATCAGCCACAGAGCAAAGTGGGAGTCAGTTTTTTTCCCTCCTGCTGGCTCCTCTTTGATGCCTCTGTGAGCCGGCAGCGTGGAAGGTTGGTGGAAACCTCTCTGCTCACTGCAGATGGTGGATCGGGTATCTTAAAACTGCAGCTGGAGTTGCAAATTTGGGAAAGCTGGTCTCCTGATTGCTTTTTGATTATGTCAAATTGCATTTTGTCGCTCTTTAATATCCCAGGATTATTCTTTCCCAAGCTTGAGCTGGCTGCTTTATCAGCCGCTGCAGACAACGCATTAGCTGGTTTTGAGGGCAATTGCTTTGGGTTTGGGAATTTCCTTCTGTGAGAGGTAATGAAAATATATATTTATAGCAACACGGTGTCGGGTGGTACAACCAGGCTCACAGCTTCAAAAGAGAAAGCCTACTCTGTGGAGATCTACTCTTCCTTAGGGTACTGTGAGTAGTACTTTTCTCCCCTTCCATTAAAATATTAAGAATTATGAATTCCAGCTCAACGACCCTTCCTTGTCAGTGGTGTCTTGCCTTCCAGTGGTGTGGTTTTGACCATTAAGACATTGAAACCTTGGAAAAGGCTGCCCAGAGAGGCTGTGCAATCTCCATCCCTGGCAGTTTTCAAGACCCGACTGGCCAAAGCCCTGAGCAACTTGGTCTGACCTCAGAGATGACCCTGCATTGAGCAGGAGGTTGGACTAGAGACCACCTTTCTGAAGTCCTTTGCAGCCTGAATTATTCCATGATCCCTATACTCTTATTTTGTGAATGCTGTCCTGCAGCAATCTCCAGCCAATCACAGCTCTCAACATCTTCTGATGTTGCTTTCCATTTTCTCTCTCCCATGCAAGAGGGAAGGGACAGTGCCACACTCACTTACAAGAGTTAGTATATGAGGAGAAAGAGCCTTAGTGCTCACCCTGGAGAATTCCCTAAAAACTTAAACGTGATATTTTTGTCCCAAATAACCAGTATTTGAGACATTTCTAAAGCAAACAATGGGCAAATGCAACCAGACTGGGCTCTCCTGCAGGAGGAGAAAATAGACATTCTCCTGAGGCCCCTCCTGTCTTGGTAATTGTCATGGGATCACAGAATCCCAGCATGGTGGGGGTTGGAAGGGACCTCTGGAGATCATCTGGTGCCATTCCCCTGCTCCATCCAGCAGGGTCACCCAGAGCAGGGGGCCCATCATCGCGGTGTCCAGCCGGGTTTGGAATCTCTCTAGAGAAGGAGACTCTACAACCTCTCTGGGCAGCCTGGACCAAGCTCTGACACCCTCATTACTAGAAGACCCTTAATGGTCCCTTCCAACTTAAAGCAACCCTTAGCAACCTTTTCAGTGAAGAAGTTTTTCCTGATGTCCAATGTCTAAATAATTTCCTAATGTCTAAATAAGATGCAGCAGATATTTCAGCTGACCTGTTTCAAGCTTCTTACAGCAACGGCTGGACTGGAAATACCCCGGGAGGTTTATAAATGCTGCAGTCCTGGTTTTGTTCAGTGGAAACAGCAGCTCAAGAATAGAGACACGCAGTAACCCAGGGTGAGCCAAGAAGACGTGCTCTGGCTACGGACACTTAATAAGGCAGTTGACCATGAGGCTCTGGGCTTCCATGCTGAAAAGAGGCAATCTGAATCCTCATGTTTCTGTTTGCATCTATATTTATTTTATTACTGAGTTGGCCCAGTCGGGTGCCAGCTCTCTTGCAAATAACATAGTTCTAATTGCAATCTCCTCTTCCAAGAAGCTCTGTTCTTCATCTCTGAGATGAAAGAACTCTTGCGGATTAAGCAGCAGAGGCTCAATTCCTATGGGATCCTGACTGTGGGAGAGCTCCATCATTTCTAACGTAATGAATTGCCTTAATAAGGTCCATTATAATAGAAAAAAAAACCCCACAGCAGGCTGGCTGGAGGATGCTGAATGTCTTTAAGGGTATTTTCACCTAAGCTGCATCAGCGTGTAGAAATTATGTGAGTGGTTTGTATCTCCTTGATTGACAGGACACTGAGCTGTCTAATCTGCTCTGATGACAGGGGACAGGCTGCTGATGTGAAAAGTCCACAGTAAAATTATAGGAATGTGGTTCAAGTGCGCCTTGAGAAAAAAGGCTCTTAAGTGTGCTTAAATATGTGCTTGTGGGCTGCATCTGCACTGGAAACTAAACAGGACCTACTCATGGTCCTGTATCATGGTGTAATTCATATTCAAACTGCCAACAGTCCTGCAGTCCTGTGGAGAAGGAGCTGGGGGTGCTGGGGGGGAGCAGCTGGAGCTGAGCCGGCCCCGTGCGCTGGCACCCAGCAGGCACTGGCACCCTGGGCTGCAGCCCCAGCAGCGTGGGCAGCAGGAGAGGGGGGGATCCTGCCCCTCTGCTCCCAGGGCTCTGGGCAGAGAGAGAGACCCCCCTGCAGTGCTGGGGCCAGCTCGGGAGTGCTCAGCACAGCAGAGACAGGGACCTGGTGGAGCGGGGCCAGAGGAGCCCCAGCAATGCTGGGAGGGCTGGAACCCCTCTGCTGGGAGCCAGGCTGGGAGAGCTGAGGGGGTTCAGCCTGGAGAAGAGGGGATGAACTAGAGAACCCTTCCAACCCAAACCATTCTATAACATCTTGCCTCCCATGACACAGCAGTTTCATCCCCACTCTCACCTGGGACCATCCTTGGCTTGAGCAATCCTGTGCTCAGTAGCTTGGGCAAAAATTATGCCAGGGTCTGTGATAAGACTTAAGCAGGATGGGACAGCCCTTGAACCAATTCTAACCAGTTTGGGCAACTGATGTCCTTGAGTGAGTTGTGTCACTGCAAGGCATCTGCGTGGGAATTCCTGAGACACAGTTTCACATCTGGAATCAGCCTATTTTTGTGTGGATTTGGTACATTTAGTGAACTGATGAGCATCACAGGAAAAGCCTTGAAGAGAGGTAAAGTAGAGCTCAGGAGTAATTTATAGACACATTTTACTGCTGTTCCCACTTGTAAATAATCTTTCAGGTCCTGATTTTTTTCAGCCAAGTTGGCTGGTAATTGCATGTGAGTAGATCTTCTCCACTGAAGCATGAAGAGGCTCCAGCAGCGGCCATTCATTTGGAGCTGGTCAGCAAAATTTGGGCGATGCAGCTTCTTCTGCCATCTTTGCTGACACATCACTTTTTTCCTGCAGTGTTAAATTTCCTTGTGAATAGCCTGTCTTCACCCCTTGCCTTTGCAAACTCATCCTCAGAGTCCGTAGGGCTGCTGGTTATATAAAGTCCCTTGGCAGCAGGTTTTGATTTTGCAGAAAACGCCTAGATTCGGAGGTTTTTATCCAGGTGACAATCAGTGACAATATCAATGATATTAGTGGCAATTAATGATTCAGCTCCTAAGTATTGATGGTTAATGCCACCAGAGACACTTTATGGGACTCAGATAGGAGAGAGGACCAAGGCATGAGACATTTCTGCCTAGATAAACTGGATTGTACCTTTCCTTGTCATTGATCAGAAAAGGAATTTGGATGATCAGAGTAATTCAGATACATCAGCTGTCAAAACACAGATCACAGATGGAAATTTTCATGTTTTTCACAGGCCTTTTGAAAGATGTGGGAGAAGAAGAAGGAAAAAAAAAAAGGACAACTTCTGTAGAAATGCACATAAGAAAACACCTTGGCTTGGTTCATCTGTGAGCTGGAAAGTGCATTTTTTTTCTCATTAACCCTATCTTGTTGGTCCTTGGATCTATATCCTATCTTCATGATCCTTGGCTATATGTTTACCCTCTGATTTCTGCTGTGAAGATCTTCCACACAGGTGTCCCTGCCCATGGAAGGGGATTGAAACTGGATGATCTTTAAGGTCCCTTCCAACCCAACCCATTCTATGTTCCTGTGATTAAAATCAGAAGAGAATTCCCAGGAGACTGGGAGAACATTGCTCTTAATGTGATAGTAAACTACGTGTATGGACTTCGCTCCAGATTTGCACACTGCCAAGCTCTGCGCTGGTTCCGTTCACTAAAAGTCTCTTCAAAACCTCCTTGGCCTGTGTCCTTCACGCTTTTGCACGGCTGTATTTTGGTTCCTTCACCGGGCGTTCAATTTCTGTCAGTCCCTTCACAGATGTGGAGCAACTCAGTGTTGCCAGCCCTTGCATGGAAAGGTTTTCAGGGTCCAAGCTGAAGTGTTAATGACACTGTAGGAGAGGATCAGCACTTTCCTGGCGTGACCTGGAAGGAGAAGAAACTGTTGCTTCCCAGTGAGCAAAGGTGCAGAGCACTTGCTGGACCTGGAAAGGGGAAAATTGGAGCTGCTGGGACTCCAGCTAGCACACTGAACATGCATTTACATCCCCAGCAGCAAGATGAGGTGTGAAGTTGGGTTCTATAGATGATTTAGTGGTTGGCAAAGGATAGAGGTGGTAATTTGTACCATTTGTGCTAATTCTGTCAGCATTTTTCTCCCTGCCCGATTGGCTCATGTCAGCTTTTTAATTTATGGGGCTTTTTTTTTTTTTTTTGTTTTTGATTTTTTTTTTTTCTTCAGTTTAGGAGAACAGAGTTGTGGTTTCACATTCTTGTTAAAAGACTAGGGCTGTGATTTATTCTGGGTGGAGGCTGGAGGGTAGACCACAGGGAAGGAGGATATAGTTGGACTTGGGTTTCATATTAGGTCTAAAATAAATAAAAAAATAAGCAAACTGGCCAGAACAGCAGTGGAGCCACGGAATTCTATTTCACTTTGTACCAAATTTAGGAAGATGGGAGAAAAAAAGAAAAGCTCAATTTCACAAACATGTGGCAATTCCTTCTTTGTACCTTACATTTTCCTCTCTTTCCTGGGTCTACTGAGAAGAGGCACATGGAGCTTTCAGCTTCCTTGGGTTCCAGCTTTAAAAAAAATGTAACCTTTATATAGCTCCGGAGGGGGTGTGGGAATAGCAACGGGTCTTTTTCTGCTAGATTATGGTTCAAATCCTCCTGATGCCACTAGCAAAAATTACTCCAGCCTTACAAAGGCTCTTGCTCGCAGAAACAAGTTCCAGAGGTCAGGAGATGATCATCTCACCAAGTTTAGCTGATGTATCTCAGATCAATAAAGAGAAGCTCTTCTTATCTGCTGGATGCCCTGGCATTTGATGGAAAAAGGGCTAGTTTCTGATTGTTTTCTTTTCTTCATTCCCAAAGGAATGAGTTTTGATCAGCCTGAACTGACCTACAAGTCTGGAGTAGAAGGTGGATCATGATTCAGTTTTTATACCATGGAGGCTCTCAAAGATGTGAGGTTGGAAAGACAGACCTCAGCACATCTGTTGTGTCCTCCAGCTGCCTCGGGGACACAGCCAAGGTGTTGCTGGAACTGGATCGCTGGGGATCAGCTTGATCTCATCTCGGTCAAGATTTTTCCAGTTGAGTTGGTCAACCTAGACTCTTATAGGCAATGAAGAAATACATATTTCATAGGGCACCAACATTTAAGCTGTTTTCTATGTCTGACCTCTCTGTAGCTGCTACTCCACAAAGTCCAGCTCCTATGGGGAGACAAGGCACACCGCACCTCCATCCAACACAGTGTGACAAAGGTGTAAAAAGTGATTGAATAATAAGATATGACCAGGTCCAAACTAAAGAACCAAGGCTGTTAAAGTCAGCAGGGGGGCTGGTTAACTCTGCTGCAGCCAATGCCAAGCTAGATGTTGAGGTCAGAGGTATGATCCTCATAATGAACAGTGGTGAAAGACTGCTGAACGTTTTCCTTATCTTGCAAGGCTTGAAAGCTGCTGAAAGAAGCAGCTGGAACATTAAACAACAGGGATAGTCTTAGGCTGAATTATTTGGATTTCACCCCTTTCTTTCTTTTGCATGTCTCCCTTTTTGTAACCAGGAACACAGCCCTCAGCTCACGTAGACCTTTGTTCTTCCATCTGGTGGTTGCCTGATGTGTGGACCAAATCCAGTGATTCTGAGCTGCACCTCCCTGTCATAAAGGTGCCAAGTCCTCAGCACTACAGAAACCACCTTCAGGACTCCAGAAGCCCAAACAAGCTGGGGACTCGAAGAGGTCTCTTTGACAGTCATCTACAAGGATTACCAAAGAGATTTGTTATGTCAAATAGTAGGAAGAAGAGAGAAGCTCTCCCACAAAGCATGAAGCAACACTTCCCTGATGAGAAATGTGTATTAGGAAGCCAACTGATTGCCAAAGGAAAGCCCAGTACTGTGACACTATGTTACATGGGAAATCAATCTCAAATGATCTAACGGTCCCTCGGTGCCTTAGGAGGAAAAAAAAAAAAAGTCTATTAATTTGTTCCAGTTTGTTGTTCATGCAAGAGAAATTGTGGAGGAAAATGAGCCAGGAGAAAGAAAGAGCTGCTATAAAGAATTTTGCTTCCTGCAGGGTAAGCGGTTTGAAAAGAGTGGCTTGGAGGAAGTCCGAGGATGGGCAAACCATCATGAATGGGGACTTTTTACTACTGCAAATTCTTCTGTTGGATCTCACCTCGACAGGCACAGCCCCCCCAGATCTAGAGGGAACTCCAGATAAGTTGCTGAGGCCCTTTGGATATCCATGGGTGAGCACTTTGGGGTAGCTGAAGGAAGATCAGTTGTATGTTTGGATTCTGATCTGGTCCTATGAGTAATATCTGCCAGTGGATGTTGGGGCAAAAGCTTCAGGGCACATCCTTGGGTTTGAAGTTCAATTTAGATGGTCTCTTGGTACCAGTAGGTCTAGGCAGCACCTGAAAGAAGATGTGGAAATGCTCTCTGACTGTTGCAGGCTTGATGAAGGACTCTCCTTGATGCTTCAGATCATAGAATCATAGAAACACAGAATGGTGGGGGTTGGAAGTGACCTCTGAAGATCATTGAGTCCAATCCCCCTGCCAGAGCAGGGTCACCCAGGGCAGCCCACACAGGAACAGATCCAGGTAGGTTTGTAAAGTCCCTAGAGAAGGAGACTCCACCACCTCTCTGGGCAGCCTGTTCCAGTGCTCTGTCACCCTCAAAGTAGAGATCGTCCTCATATTTAGACAGAACTTCCTATGTACATGTTTGTGTCCATTACCCCTTGTCCTGTCACTGGGCACCACTGAAAAAAGACCAGCCCCATCCTCCTGACACCCACCCTTGAAGTACTGATAAGCATTGATAAGATCCCCTCTTCTGTGTTCTCTTCTCCAGACTCATGACTCAATCACCATGATATGTTAAGTGTCCCAATCTCCTCTGCTGTGCAGCAAAGCACGTGCTGAGCACAGCGTGTGCTGAGCTGAATTGGGGCCCGGTGCCTAAACCCACAAGATCTCTGCGGGGAAGCTTTTGAGCTCTTCCTGCCTCTGCTGCCTCGTAATTCCTCACAGCTGACTTCCAACCCCTGCGAACATCTCCCCGGCCACAGCACCCATCCCTGGTGAATTCGAAGACAATGCTGCTCTTGAGGAGCAGGAGTAATTATGGGATTAACAAGTGACCTTCTCTCCTGTGTTTTTAAGGGCTTATGTGCCTCTGAGGACAGGATTTGTACTTTTTGTCCTGTTCAGAAAAACACGCTTGACCCTGTTTCATTTTTTTTTTTATAGAGTGGTGTACGTTTGGCCAAGAGGAAAACATGAAGCAAGCGTGTCACTGAAGCTGTAAACAGGGGAGGAGCAGATGTTTCTTCCCTTCTGTAGAGAACACGAGGCAAAGGAGAGAGGAGGAAAAGGCGAGAGAGCCAGTGCTGCCTGGGAGGGAGGAACGAAGTGTGGTGCGATCTGGTTTGGAAGGAGCTGAAGAAATCTTGCCTGCTTAGATTATGATGCAGCTTGATAGATCTGGAGTGTGTCTGGTTTCTGTGTGGGGTCCCAGGAAAGCCCACAGGCATGATAAAGACCTGGCAGGTCTAGTTAGGGGAAAAAAAAAGGGGGGGAAAGAAAGCCAGGAAAGAATAATTCCCTGAGAATGGAGATTCCTGGGCACTGGTTGACTTGACCTTCACAACCCAAGCAGTGTATCCACTGCCAGTGGTCCATGCTTGGCTCTGTAAAGCCAAGCATGAAATGCCCATGAATGGCAGGGCTGAGGGAGCAGCTGAGGCACTACTGGGAGGCCCTATTGGGATGTTCCTTTTGGTGTTTTCCACTCAGGTCTAGATGGTGAACCATGAAGAAATATCGCCTGGTCTGAGTCAGGTAAGTGTGGTTGGAGTCCATCTGCTGGGCCACGGCTCAAGCTTGTCGTGGTGAGACCCCCTCTGTGTTTTGTGTGATGATGGGAGGACATAAAAGACTGGGGTGAACATGGTTCTGCCTGGTTCTCAAAGGTTGTGAGGTAACAGACATAATCTAGTAATTTCTAGACTGCATCCTGGTGTTGAAGATATGTCTTGTATGAGAAAGAAGCATTTGGGACTCCTGTGGCTTGTCCTCACTGACTTCTGTAGTCAAGGAAGATGAATTTGAGGTGGGAACGATACACAGAGTTGATGATAAAAGATCTATTAAAAGAGGAGAGGTCAAGACCAAGGAATACATGTTTTGAGTAGTAAAACCAGTGCAGAGTGGGGAATCTAACTGTTGTGGTTTTTAATGTGAAGGTCAGTGAGAAAGAGTTATTTAAGCTCAAGAGCAACAATAAAACAAAGGCAAATAAAGATGAAAGGAGCATAGATCAATTCAGAGGGGAAATTAGAAGGTCTCTAAAAGGTAGAAAATGGATGTTTTGGAACAGGTTCAGTGAGAAGCAACCAAGGACAAATTGCGTCCACTTGTCACATGGAGCTCAGTCAGTTTTGGAAAGGGTGGCAAGTGCTTTTGCTTCTGACAGGAGGGTCTGGACCTTGTGGGCTTGTAGGTCCTTCCTTTCCTTACTGTTGGGAAACCAGTGTCTAGGACATTGAAAAGTCCGTTGACTCAACTGAGTGAAGTTGGTTGTGAATAACTGAACTGGTTGTATTTTGCTCCCTCCAGAGGTGGCTGCCTATCAGTAGCAGGTTAGGTGATAATGTTGGACTAGATGACCTTTAAAGGTCCCTTCCAAACCAAACCATTCTATGATTCTATGAGAATGACATGGCTGTAGAAATGTCCATTTATTCCTTCAGTCCAGACTGGCCTCCTTTTTCAGCAGAAGGGCACTTGGACAGACAGGTAAGACTCTCCAGGAGACAAAAAAAGACAGGAACATTAAGTTTCCACCCTGAGTTACTCCCTGAAGATGTTTAGACAGCAGCTCTGTGGAAATTAATGGGATAAATGAGACATCAATTTATGTGGGTGCCACCACAACCTGAGGTGTCTCCAGAAATGGAGGCAAGAGTTTTAGTCATGGAAATGTGCTGCTTATATACCCATCACCTGAACTTCTGTTTATAGCCTCAGGGAAGGTCATTTTATGCCTCAGGAGTGCTATGACTAAAGAACAACAAGTCTTAGATCAGTGGAAAGGTTAAAGGAGAACTTGCAATGTCTCTGTAATGGTCTGGATGCTCAGATGCAGATGCATGACTCAGGACACTCGTTTAATACTCCCAGACAGATAATTTAGCTATTGCAGCTCTTCACAAGAGGGGACTATCTGCCCATCCAATAGTCTTAATTATATAATTCAAACAATGAGCCAACAGTGTGTAAGAGCAGCCCAACAACCAATGGTACCCTGGGCTGCACCCTGGGCAGCAGGGGAGGGGAGGTTCTGCCCCTCTGCTCCCAGGGCTCTGGGCAGAGAGAGAGACCCCCCTGCAGTGCTGGGGCAGCTCGGGAGTGCTCAGCACAGCAGAGACAGGGACCTGGTGGAGCAGGGCCAGAGGAGCCCCAGCAATGCTGGGAGGGCTGGAACCCCTCTGCTGGGAGCCAGGCTGGGAGAGCTGGGGGGGTTCAGCCTGCAGAGGAGAAGGTTCTGGGGAGACCTTCTGGTGGCCTTGCAGGACATAAAGAGCAGGTATAAGAAAGCTAGAGAGGGACATTTTATAAGGGTTTGTAGTGATAGGATGAGAAATAATTGCTTCAAACTGGAAGAGCATAGATTTAGATTAGAAATTATGAAGTAGTTCTTTGCTCTGAGGGTGGTGAGACACTGGAACAGGCCACCCAGAGAGAAGTTGTGGATGCTCCGTCCCTGGATATGTTCAAGACCAGGCTGGATGGGTCTTTGAGCAACCTGATCAAGTGAGAGATGTCCCTGCCCATGGCAGGGGGGTTGGAAACTAGATGAGCTTTGAGGTCCTTTCCAACCCAAACCGGTCTGTGATTCTATGATTAATCCAGTGTGGGATTTAAAGGAAAGGGAATATACTCACAGGATTAGTAACCTGATGTTTCCCAGGCTGGAATTCGTACATCCAAGTAGATGCGACAGCATCATCAAAGCAGAGAAAATTAATCCATAAAGGTGATGTTTGTCAGTGAAAATAGCAAACCTGAGCAAAGTGATGGATCTGGGGGGTAAATCACAAACAGTTCCTTCACAGTTCCTTCTGTCTGCGTGCCCTTGTACCCTGCTGTGTGGGGACGTTGGGCTGGAGGTATCCCGAGGAATGCAGCCATCCAACCCATAGTTTGGAAATCTCAATGGCTTCTCAGAGTTCTGGAGAAATGAGAGAAGTTTGCCTGGGTGTGGTTTCTTCTCAGGTGGGGAGTTCTGGGCAGGTTACATCCCCTGCATAGAAAAGGAGCAGAATCAAGACCTGTGGCAAAGAGGCATGAAATGGGCTTTCCTTGGGATTCAGGTTTTCCTTCCATGGAGGCTCTCAGCTTGGTGCATGCTTTTGTCTCTATAATTACTCGGTGAGTACATTAGATCCCCGCTTTTCATTTTTATTCATTCTCTTTTGTTTCGATGCTCTTTGTCACTGAAAAAAAGACGTTCATTTCTGGCTGCTGGTCTTACCATCTCCCGACTCACGCTTGTCACTTTTGGGTGCTTCTTGCTGGGGGTGGAACAAATGTTTTTGGGAAGCACTGCTGCTGCTGTTTGACCAGACTCTGGCAACCTGTCAAAAAGGGCGAGCTGACTGTCAGGAAAGAAGCACATCGACCGCTAATGGGCATTACACTTGAGTTCAGGCCAAGCGTCTGGGTCCACTTAGTCTTCTGATTAAACAAGAGAACATGCCTGTGGGGCTTCGAGCAATTTGTCACCATGGAAGGGGCCTGGGAGAGGATAATTTACTAGGAGAGGAAGTACAGATGTATTTGCAAAGAGGGAAGAGTCCTTATTTTAGGGGGCTTATCAATGGCATGGAAAAATGGTGGTTATAAAGTATCATAGAATAATTCTGCTTCGAAAAGACCTTGAAGATCAGCGAGTCCCACTGTTCCCCCAGCAGTGCCAGGGCACCACTGACCCATGGCCCTCAGCACCACATCTCCACGGCTTGGAAACCCCTCCAGGGATCACAGGGACTCCAGCACTGCCCTGGGCAGCCTGGGACAGCTCTGGACAACCCTCCAGGGGAACAAATTGTTCCTCACATCCAACCTAAACCTCCCCCAGGGCAACTTGAGGCCAGTTCCTCTTGTCCTATCAGTGCTTGTTCCTTGGGAGCATAGACCGACCCCCCTGGCTCCAACTTCCTCTCAGGGAGCTGGTGAGAGCCAGAAGGTCTCCCTTCAGCCTCCTTCTCTCCAGGCTCAACAAGCCCAGGTCCCTCAGCTGCTCCTTACCACCCTTGTGCTCTAGACCCTTCCCCATCTTTGTTGTCCTTCTTTAGACATGCTTCAGCTGTCAGAGAAAGTCACCTCCTTCAGAGAAAATCCACAGAGAACTCAGCTGAGGGACACCTGGGTGTCCTGCTGGGGTTCATCTGTCCTGGGCAAACCCACACCAACAGCACATGCTTGACTCCTGGTCTCTCAACCATGGTTGTTTGCTTGATGATGGCACCTGGGCAGCTTCCAGACTTACAGGAAGGTTGAGTTAAAACAAGACAGTGGGACAAAGCTTCTTTAAACTCTGTCACATAGAGATTAGATCCAGGGCATTTTCCAGGGTTCAGTTCCTTGCTGAGAAGAGATAAACCAGACTTGGATTAGGTTTGATCCACCTGATGAGGCTAACCTGATGGAAACAAGAGTAGTTGGTGCTCATGGAAACAGCTCGGCAGGTTGATGTATGGGATGAGAAAGAGGACTTGTGGGAGTGTCATCAGTAAAAACTTTTTCGGGGGGAATTTCAACACTGCAAAGTAAGCAATAATTTCTATAGGCTTTCATACAGATTTAAGTCTTTAACTGGTTCCAGGTTTTTGGATATCTCCCCTGTGGAACGGGCTTGATATAAATTTGGCGAGGAGAGAGCAGTGCACTCATCAGCAAGAGCACAAACAGAGGGAGCCGTTGAGAAGGATATTTGGGTATACAAAGCATTGAGAACAATGACAAAATCATTTCACTTTGCTGCAGAGAGAAATCTCTTGGCATCTGCTTACATCTGGATGGTGGACAAGTGTCTTCTGGACTGTGCGTGGCTAATGAGGCTGAAGATGTATGTATAAATATACTGTTTGCAAGGGAAAAGGATGTTAGTTGAGGAAATGAAGAATTTCAGAGGGCATAAACTAATTAGAGATGTTTGGAGAAGGAAGATGCTCCTATAATTGGGTTTGGTCCAACGGATAATGCAATCAAACAATAAGGAAGGCCGGTTGTTTATCACCTCTTGTAAGAGAGTTGTCTGGGCAGAGAATAAAGGAATAAAATAGGTTTATGTCGCTATAATAAGAACTTCCAAATAGCCTCATATAGATTTGTAGGGTTTAAAGCAATAGGGGATAATGAGATCTTCAAATCTGACCTCATGTATGCCATTGTCCTTCCAGTTTCAGAGTCACCTCTGCACTGACTATTACATCGATTTTGATGACAATAAATCTTCTGGAAGGGTATCGAGCTTTATTAAAATCTGTGTAAGTCAATTCCATAGCTGAAGCTCCCAGAATCACACTGATTTAGAGTCATGGTGCATTTGACGCCATACTTAAAGTAATAACAATGATAACACCAAAATTTTTTCCCCAGTTTTTTTTTATAGTACGCTGAGATCATTCCAAATGAACCTCTGTGGGAAATCATCCTGGCTTTTAACTGCGTGTGCTCTCAGCGGTCAGTTTAGGGGCTGGAAGAAACACAGTCCTTATTTCCCCGATCAATTCCCCTCCTCCCACCCCAAAAGCAGTGAGGCTTACAGTTGCTTGCAGCTTTTTGAAATAAAAAAGCTCCAACCCTTCTTTTGTGACACTCCCTTGGAGTTTGGTTGAGAAGCCACCTCCCAGCCAGCAGCACATGAGAAGGCTGGCATCTTCATCTGAGTTTCATTAACCCCTGAACCCAAGCTGGATGCGTTCAATGAAACTGTGATTTATCTCTCTTTTTTATCATCACACTGGGACCTGTTGAATTCTCTCTATTGCTTGGACCTGGCATCTTTAGTAGGTGAGCAGCATCATAAAATATGCTGCTTGTCCCCAACGTTGTGCACCTCGGTGGCATTCGGAGTCTTCACGTGGACTTAGCTCACAGGCAGGCTGTGGAGGGAATTACTGAATTATCCATGCATGAGGTTGCCTTGGCAGTTGTAGCTTTGAATCACACCAGAAACAGCTCATCCTACTGAGGTAAATGAAGTTCATTCCTCTGTAAAGGTCATTTTGAAGGAACTTTTGAAAAACGGAGGCTTGCTTTGTTGCCTTCTGCAAGAGATTAAGACTGGTTTCTCTTCTACTGCCCAGCATCTATCAGAGTTGGGATTCACTGGTGTGAAGCAACTGATAAAAAATTTGGAGATGGTTCTTATGCCATCTGCCTCTCCTGAGCCTGGCTGCTCTAGAGCCCCATTCACTTTTATAACCCTTCTGATCACAAGTGCCTACACCTGATTGGCCCAAGCAAAGACGACCTATCCACAATTAGATGCTTCTCTCTGTTTTAACTTTGATAAGTTTTCTCTGTTTGTGAACTGGTGGTTCTCTTCTCGGGACTTTCTGGCCTCCTCAAGGGTGCACAGATGTCCACTCAAGGTTATTTATTGAACTCACATTCCAAGCCCTTGGACAAACCAAGATTTCCCACAATTCCCCCTTTGTTTGTTTTTTTTACCATGGTAGCTACCTGCTGCAGGGCCCTTTGCAGCAAGGACAGCACGCATGGAACAACACAAATGATGGTAATTATCAATACCAGTACACCTGCTTCCAGCAGGCCCTTCAACCACCCCTTGACTCCTCATTGAGCCAGACCAGAAAGTCTCACATCAGCTGTGATCACTCTCACCCAGATACCATAGTGCAATGCGTCCAACCCAACACTCACAATGCCCAATATAAAAAATGAAAGTGTCGCCACAGCCAATACCAATACAAAGGCACAAGCTTATAGGCAATGTCCACAAAATGTTCAGCTCCTCCACTGTTGATCATTCCAAGCATCGTGCCCAGCTGTACGGTTCTGTATGGATCTTCATCTTAAGTGTAGGACTTGCCTCACAGCAGGAGAATTGGGGCCACAATGGGCTGTAGCCTCCTGCAAATCTTGTATTGCCCTCCATGCAAAGAT
>JANVCC010000153.1:2563907-2667030 GCA_025345505.1 Todiramphus chloris collaris | reverse complement strand
TGGGCTGTAGCCTCCTGCAAATCTTGTATTGCCCTCCATGCAAAGATGACATGCTCATCCTGTCCCCCCTGAGCACCAGTACAAACAACTGGAAATACCGTAGGTCTCCCCCCTATTCTAGTGCAGCAGTGCCGCCTCTCTCAGTTCTGGGAACAGTGGCAGAGTTCCCAATTACCCTCTTGCAATGCCCATGCTTTACTTGCTGCCAGAAGTCAGCTGCACCAGGCACCGGGCTCTTCCAGTAGCAGCTGAGTATGTTGGAGAACTACATCATCTAACAGGGGGCTCCTCTCCCCCCCCGGTAAGCCATGGATGGTTCACTGTCCAAAGTGAGGGGGGCAATGGCTCAATTCTGGGCTCCTTCAGGAAGGGGGTATCAGCCTCAGGATCATTCAGATCAGCAACAGGCACAGTAATAGTACTAGTAATCTGGGAAGCTTCTAACTTTTGAACTTCGTCTCACCGCTTTAAGGTCTTTAAACATCTCTAGGAGCAAGCACCAAGTAGATAATAGTCCCATGATGTCCTTACACCCATGGGTAGCACTATCAATTAACTTTTCCCCAATTTGCTCCCACAGCCAGATGCTAAATGCTATTGTTGTATGGACTTGGAAGCTATTCTTTTTACTACATATAAGTATCTTTTTAAAAGTCAATTCTTCCAATTTAAGTCCCTTTTCCCCAAGCAATTCTTTTTACTCCAATTTCAGTCTTTTTTTCACCAAAATTATTTTTCACACATTTAAAACACTCTTCTTTAGTGAGACCCTCCCATGTTCCCAGCAGCTCACCTAGTACATCAGGTGTCAAATATCTGTCCATGGACTAGCAGCTCCACCACCACTCTCAGCTTCACTGGGCTCCATCTCCACAGTTTTTTCTCCACAGTCCAGGGGTTTGTTGGGTACACCACTTGACAAGGTGCTCGGTCACACCTCACCTCCACAGCTCTTTCCCTCCTTTATCCCATCAGGGTTACCAGATGTCATTGTTGAGACAGACTCAACACACACACAACTCCCCCAAAAGCCCAAGCCTATAGTTGCACCAGCACCAAGCCCTTTTATAACCCTTCTGATCACAAGTGCCTACACCTGATTGGCCCAAGCAAAGACCACCTGTCCACAATTAGATGATTTTTTTTTTCCCCCCCCTGTTGTAATTTTGATTAGCTTTCTCTGTCTGTGAACTGGTGGTTCTTTTCTCAGGACTTTCTGGTCTCCTCAAGGGTGCACAGATGTCCACTCATGGTTGTTTATCAAACTCACATTCCAATCCCTTGGACGAACTGAGCTTTCCCACACCTTCCCACTGTATTGGGCACCCTGAACAGAACAAAACACCATGCACATGTGAGGACAAACTGTGATGTAGCCGTGACACTGAAAAATAAAACTCCCTGGAGTTAAAAAGCCCTGGAGCACAGTGACAAACTCAAGGAGGTTTCTTGAGGGACTCATTTTGGGTGGTATTTCTTTCTGATGGCTTCTGACTGTAAAGCAGAGGTCTTTTCTCCATCCCCCTTGTCTTCCGTCTAAAGTTTCCCCTAAAGAATTCCTCCCCTGAGCTTCTTTTCCTCTCTTTCTCTGTGTCAGACTGTTCCTCTTGCATCTTCACTGTGACATGGAGGAAGGAGATGATGATACAGTAATAGCAGTCATTCTACCAATCAGACTTAACGTGCATTACACTAAGAGCATTTTAAGCACTCAATGTATGAGACCAATCATCTGTATTGGATACGGGTGCCCTGGTGCGATGAAAACCTCACACGTCTCCTCTCAACAGACAATGTCTATTCTTAACAAATCCCTGAATGAATAAGACTGAAAAGTGAAGGGGAGCAGAGGGACGAGATATTTCAGTTGCAAGAAAGTTCTGATTAGGTATCAGAAAAATAATAATTAAAAAGAAACATCACAGGAACAGTGGTCAGAAAATGAAACAGAGGTACAGAGGTTGTGGCATTTCCTTTCCTGGAGATACTCGAAACTCAAGGGATTGTGGCCCTGAACACATGTTGAGATTGGAGCTTATGTTAAAGTTAGCCCTGCTTAGAGCTGGGTGTTAGACCTGATGAGCTCCAGAGGTCTTCTCCAACTTAAATTATTCTGGTGCTGTTTGTCAGTGGGGAATGAATTTTGGGTCAGTTTCTCCTCTTAAGCTGAATGCACGGAAGATCTCAGCTGCACCTGATGATTTATGAAATCGTCTTTACCCCAAACCCATAACGAGATCAGGGAAGATGTTGGTGGGAGGGTGAATAAACAAGGCAGGGCTGAGCCAAGAGAATGCAAAGCCTCCAACCATCGCTGTAATGAGCTGCGGGACTGAGGGAAGGATATATTTTCAGCACGCCTTTTGCAGCATTCCAGATGTTTAAATTTTTGATTTCTTTGCAGAAACTTAAGAGCCCAGTCCTAAACCCTGCCTCCCCCACCCCCCAGATACTTTTGTCTAGGGAAATGATTCAGAGTGCAACGAAGACGTGTTTTTCTCACTGCTCAGATTAGGACTCGGTGGCATCGCGCCGGCAGATAGGAGCTGACCAGAAAAAAGTGCACAATAATAAATAATTATGTTGGATTGGATAGATCCCTCTAGATTACACTCATGTCTTCTTTTCCTGCAGCTTCTTCTTGCCAGACACTCCCCCTAAATAACTCTTGCTCCCCTTTAAAGAGCTTTGCTGGTTCTTGTGAGTTTATTGCAGGTTTCTCCAGAGCTGGCATTTTCCTCTCAGGACTCCACTCCTGAAGTCCTGTGGTTACCAGAGAAGCCAGCTTTCTTTCAAAACCAAAATTAAATTTCCAGTCCTCGTGGCTGAGGAGAAAAACTAAACATGGCTCAAGTCTAACCTGAAAGTCAAATATAATATAAGCTTTTTTCTTCCCAAAAGCAAAATAGGAGATCATGTTTTATAGACTTGACTCAGGATTGTTGCTCCAAAGTTGTTATCAAGAGCACAGGCAAGCTGGATAATTTTTAAGCAGCGTTTGATGAGTTTGTGAGTGAATTTACACACCAAGGTCACCTACAGCAACTCTGAAGATCTTCTATATTCTGCTCATCAGGTGTACCCTTCCTCACATTTCCTTAGGGCATGATTCATGGCAGTCACTAGTGTTTCTCTGTAGATACCCAGAAACAGAAGCATGCTGCATTTGGGAAAGCAAAGGTTTACAAGGGAGATAGAGATCAAGGAAGTACAGAGAGCACTGGTAATCGGATGTGGCACTACGTAATGTTGGAAGAAGAAGAAAAACAGTCATTTAATAATGAAATACCAGCTGCTGTTTTATTAGTACATAAAGTAACGTGCTGCTTATTTCTCCATAGACTCCTTGATGTAAAGCAGGCAGCTGTACAACCACCTTTGCCTGGAGCATTCAGAACACAGAGGATAATGGATGGGGCTTTGTTAGGGAAGGGAATGAAGTGGAACATGTGGTGAAGACCATCGGTGTGGAGGAGCTCATGGGGGTCCTGCACCTGCCTCTCCTAGTAGTCAAGCTGCTGGAGCTCAAGTGTTGTGAAGGCGCAGGTTGTAAATAAAAGGTGGTGGAATTTCAGACTGTTCCTAGTGCAGCTGAACCTCTATGAAGCCTGTCTAGAAAAATGAGGATGGACAACATCAATGAAAAGCTTTCTGAGGGCTATGAAATTCACTGATACCCTTGAGCTCCAGCTACTCGGTGCACCTCCTGGGAATGCCTTCACTTGCTTAGGCTCCAGGTATTTCTGCCTCACTGCAGCCAGGCTTCCTTTGTGGGCAACAGAAGACCTTTGGGGTAGGAAGACCCCTGTTCCACGTTGTGAAATGGGTGGAAGATCCCCAGAGTGTGTTCAGGAGATGATCATGTGCTGACCATAACAAAAGCAGGAGAGAAGCATTGCAGCAAAGACTTCACTTTACCCTCTTTTGCAATGATTATGCTCACCAGCAAGAATCTTGCTTCATGCCATAGACTTTTTGTGCTTTAAGTCTTCTCCCTCTTTTCTTACACCATATCCTGTCTGGTAGCCTAAATATCTACCAACCGAGGTTGTGATATACTCATGTAAATCAACATCAGCCCTTGGAGTTCAGGAACACGATGATAATTTACTTGCGTGCAGGATCTGGCTGTGGCGTTGTGTGTGATTTAAACAAGATGTTCCTCAGGCTTAGACATAAATAAATGATGCTTCGCATTTTGGAGAAGCTCATGTTTGCTAAAAACATCACACATTCCAGTGGACTCACCCTGGTCGTTTATTCTCTTAGTTCTCTGCACACTTTCTTCTGCTCCCTTCATCTCACTTCCATACCATAATGCTTCCAGGACTTTCATGTTCAGAGATTTTGCTTTATATTTGAGCTAAATCTCTTCCAGTCCCATCTCAGGATTCTTTGGCACTTTATCTGCAGATATTATCTTCTAACTGAATTCTCAGTGTACCTGAAGTTATCTACTGTTAAGTAGGCACCAAGTCATGAGGAAGAGTGGGGTTTGAATCTGTTCAGTGATGTCTCTTCCATTCAGACATGGTTTCCTACTTCCAATTTGGAAGATCAGCACCTTGTTGTGTTTTCCACACCAGAGTTTCTTTCCTGTTATGTGACTCCAGTGACTGATGAAAATTGACACTCACTGCTGACCACTCAGATCTAGATCACGGTATGGAAGACAGGCCAGAGGATTGGCTTGGGCTTGTCTTGTCTAGATCTGTCATGGGTAAAAAGGAATCCCTACAGTAGGGTAGGAATGATTTCCCAGATACAACCTAACTCTTGGGCTGTCCCATGGTGAAGCACCTCATGTGCCAGATGAACCTTTCAGCTCATGACCCCCAAAAGGGACAGTTCAGCCCGTTGGATATTCACTGCAACTTTGTACCCAGAATGGCACTATGGTTCTTCCAAAAAGGTTAATTAGGGCTGGTCTGTTCAACTTCTGGTGAACTAAGATGTCCTCCAGGATTGCTTATTCCTTCAGGAGAGAGAAGGACTGCAGGAATAATGGGGGAGACTTGGCTGGAAACCTTGCAAAATCAAGCTTAAACTTCAAGGTTGGAAGGGACCCTACATTTAATTCCTTCTTAAAGTAACAGGAATTGTGCATCAAGGAGGAACGAGCAGCCTTTAAAAATCAGAGTTGCAGCTTCCTGATTTATAACGATGATTTCACTACTTCATTATCTCCCAAGCAGTCCATAGAGCACATGCAACAAATATTATACGAGCTATTATGATGCTGGAACTGACTGATATGCTCCAGATAGCCTGATGGAGCAGCCTAGTCAGCTCACAGCTTTCTGCATAGGCAGCCTCAGTTTATCACCCGATGAAGCCCTCCTCCCTCACCACACACACAAACCAGCTTGAAACGTGGTTTGCAATACACCTGCTGCTTCAGATAAATCACCCACCATCGCTGTGTTCCTCCTACAGAAGATTTATACAGCATGGCATATTAAAAGCAGCTGTTAGCGCTTTGGCAGCTATCAATCCTTCTCTTCTCCAAAGGGGTGTCACTTCCAAACTGACATAGTTTGGATTTAATTTCTTTTTTTTTTTTTTTTTTCCCTCAAAGTTTGGCTGCTTAGTTGCTCTCTATTTTCCATGGGCAGATGAAGGTACTTCAGTGGAGCTAATATTACTTGTTAATCTTTATGGCATTCAGTGGAGCACAGAGAAATGGAAAATTCTTTGCAAAGTTTTTGTTCTTCGAGAGAGAACTGATGAGATTTGGAACCACCAATTGCTCAGACAGCAGCAAACTGAGACTTTGGTTTCTCAGAGGGGGGAAAATTATTCATGTTTTTATGTCAATCTGAGTCTGGCTTCTCTATCTTTCTTTGATTCAGTATCACTGCCTCTTCCAGGTTCACCCAGGCTGCATCTAAGGGCATTATAGACTCTGGTTGGGTTGAACTGTTGTCTCAAAATGAAGAAAAGAGTTGGAGAGAAATCACCTTAGCAGTGAGACTTCTGGAAGCACAGGTGGGAGTAGAATAGTTAAGTGTCAAGGGTTATGTTTTGGGGCCTTCACTCCCAGAAGGACATTGAGGGACTGGAGTGTGGCCAGAGAAGGGCAACAGAGCTGGGGAAGGGGCTGGAGCACAAGGGTGCTGAGGAGCAGCTGAGGGCCCTGGGCTTGTTGAGCCTGGAGCAAAGGAGGCTGAGGGGAGACCTTCTGGCTCTTGCCAGCTCCCTAACAGGAGGTTGGAGCCAGGGTGGGTTGGGCTATGCTCCCAAGGAACAAGCACTGATAGGACAAGAGGAACTGGCCTCAAGATGCCCTGGGGGAGGTTTAGGTTGGAGCTGAGGAACAATTTGTTCCCCTGGAGGGTTGTCCAGGGCTGTCCCAGGCTGCCTAGAGCAGTGCTGGAGTCACCATCAATGGAGAGATTGAAAAATGATGGAGATGTGGTGCTGAGGGACATGGGTTAACAGTGGCCTTGTCAGTGCTGGGTTGATGTTTGGACTTGATGATCTTAAAGGTCTCTTCCAAACAGAATGAGTCTGCGATTCTATCATATGCTTAGGTGCTCACTGGGAGAGGGTTACATTTGTGGTTCAGCCCAACTCCAGGCCAAATGTACCCATCCCACCTTTGTTCTGACAACTCTTTGCACCACAGGTCCACTGTGGGAAAATATCAGATTCTGCTGCTCATCTTCCTTTCTGCTTCACAGGTAAAATGATTCTGCCTAATTAGACATAAAATCATAGAATTAAAGAATGGGTTGTGTTGGAAGGGACCTTTAAAGTTCATCTAGTCCAATCCCCAAATGATCATCTCACATATGATCAACATAGGAACTACCAGCATCCTATGTTGCTCTTGCTTCACCTGTGCCCATAAACGACCCAACACAGGGAATCTGCTACCCAAGCTACCCCATAATGGGATGGTACATTAAGTCACATCTTCTCTGGTTGGTGATGCCTGGGAAGAAAGCAGCTGGGTGATGTGGAACCAGAAATGCAGGGGTTGCGCAGCTGGCACCAACTAGTTTAATCCACCATTTACTTGTAGAGCATGGAAGGGTACCAAACTCATGTGAAGCAAGAGTCATCACTAATTTGGGCCTCCTGGATCCCAAAAAATGAGTGCTTAATTGTGGACTCTGAAACCATTGAGTTCTGGAATGGATGAACAGCAGGGGAACAAGTTCCAAAGAGTGCTTGAAAGTACTGAGCAGTCTATCCAGTGGGGATGACGTTCTGCAAAAGTCTTCACCAGTTAGGCTTTACTGTGATTATATTTCATCCTCACGAGGAGCAGCATTTGCTCGTGTCCAGTTACAGCCTCATCTCGTCATGTGGGCAGCGCTCCAGCGAACCATGCCACATTGTTTGTGCTGGGATGGATGAAGGCATCGCATAGCCACAAATGTAATGAGGCATCCCTCATGACACTGAGACCGAGGGTGTAGCAGGTGGCATGAAAGCATCCTTCAAAATAGCTGCTGCAACTGCAGCAGGACAATAGAGCTAGGAGACACCCCGCTTGGGACCAGGAAGAAAAAAAAAGGGTGATTAGTCCAATTTGTCTTTTGTCACTGCTTTTGTTCTGCAATTTTCTACTGCATTCTCCAGTTGATGTTTAGGACCAGGGCCAGAGAGATGACATGTACCCTTTTACTCCAGTGAAAGTTAATGCAAATGATTCAGGAAACCCTCAGTCTTAATAGGACATGAGGGGAAGTCTCAGATTTACTGGGCTGCATCACCCAAGCAACTATTATCCACATGGTTGGTCATTTTCCAGCTTGTTTTGGGTCTGACCTACTTGGAGCATGTCCAAAGAGGTGAAAGAAAGCTGGGGAAGGGTCTAGAGCACAAGTCTAGTGAGGAACGGCTGAGGGACATGGGCTTGTTGAGCCTGGAGCAAAGGAGGCTGAGGGGAGAGCTTCTGGCTCTCGCCAGATCCCTGACAGAAGGTTGAAGCCAGGATGGTCGGGCTCTGCTCCCAAGGAACAAGCTATGGGACAAGAGGAACTGGCCCCAAGTTGCTCCAGGTGAGGTTTAGTTTGGATCTGAGGAACAATTTGTTTCCCTTCAGGGTTGTCCAGGGCTGTCCCAGGCTGCCCAGGGCAGGGGGGGAGTCCCCATGATCCCTTGAGGAGTTTACAAGCTGTGGAGATGTGGTGCTGAGGGACAGGGGGCAGTGATGCCCTGGCAGTGCTGGCAGAACTGTCGGACTCAATGATTTTAAAAATCTTTTCCAACCTAAATGATTCTATGAAGTTCTTCCACACTGTGCTTGGGAAGAATTGAGTCCAGGACACCTGCAGTGTGCTCTGTCCTGTTCCTCTCCATTTCAGGTGAAAGAAAACCTGGCTAAAAGCAAAGATTTGGACTATACCTAGCCTATCTCTAGCAAGATTTAGAGTTCAGGGTAGCACCTGTGAGCAAAACTTGCCTGGATGTAAACAACGGGAAAAAGATGGACATCAGAGCTACTCCTGCATCACACCAAAGTATCACTGTAGACATTCCTCTGGGATGTGTGAGGAGCTCTGTAAAAGTGAACACCATCTGCAGTGTGGTTGTTCTCCTTCTTGGCTGTTATCTGATGTTGAGAGTGAAGTCAGTGAATGGAATCGAGACACTCAAACTGTACACCAGCCCGTCTCATTCTCAGCCAAGACCTGTGGATATCCATCTGGAGCAAGCATTTGTGCAGCCGCCTTTGGTCAGCGGCGTTCCACCTCCTTGCTTCTGGTATCAGTGTGCTTTTCAAGTCAGGCCAATGATTCGAAGTTTATCCATTGAAAAGTGCAGAATTTTTTTTTCCTCCCTGTTTTTCCACCTGTGGTCATTGGTTGGCTTTCCTGAAAAAGTTGCTGGAAGGAGACTGCTGCTGGAGTGGTGGTGCACAGCCCACCGAGGGCAGGTGGTGTGCTACGTGTTGGGGCAAGGAGTGCTTTGGCCTAGACCCTCCTCCTGTGCAAAACACACTCTTGCATCAGAAGAGTTGCCATGTCTCCACTCTGGGAGGAAAAACTTTAAATTTCGTCTTCAAGTAAATCAGCTTCCTGATTTAGAAGCTGTTAGAACTAAACCATGAATAAGGAGAAGATTGTCAGCAGCTGAACCAGCATGTCTCCAGAAGCTGCTGCCCAGCAGGAAGCATGGATGGGAGCTGACCATACTTGTTCCTAGTGCTCCTGAAAACCACAAGCTTAAGCAAGTGTTTAAGCTACCCAGTCTGTGGTCTTCCCAAACTGTCCCAAGAGATGTGGCTCATTCCCAGCTTTCTGTGTCTTTAACGAACTGGAGGAGCTTATGGACCTCCTTCCTCTTGAACCCAGAGGAATACCCAACCCACATCCATCTAAGGCTGCCTCTGAAGTAGTTTTGAAGCTCTGAGTCCTACAGGCAAGAAAGGACACAGAAGAAATATTTCATGAGAATCAATAAAGGTTTCTTTTTATTTCAATTCCCTTTTACATACACCTGTGGTTTGTCATTTTCCACTTGTTACTTTGGTCCATACAGAAAGCAGAAGTGGAGGAATGTAAACCAAACGCCTGCCTGCCGACACACACATGGCAACGTCCTCGTAACACACAGAAAGAAATCACAGTTTTTGCCCTTTAGTTTGTCAGTTTTGTCCCTCTTCTGAAGCGAAGCAAGGTCTTAAAAAGCACTTCAGTGAAAGCACCTGTGTTGGAGGGGGACGAACACACCCCAGCTCCTTACCATCCTGTTCAGACTGGGAAAAAAGGAGACAATATCTTGAAGATAGACTCCTCAGGCAGAGCCTGGCAGGCTGCTGGGAATGGCTAAGTAATTTTTCTAACACGCAGACTCCTCCCCCCCCATCACTTCTGGTGACCACCACGACTGGGCCACTTTGATGTTGCTGGGATGAAGCAAAGACTTTTAGCAGCAGGTCTGTCTCTTTGTGCATGTCCCAAGCTCATACAGGTGGCAAGAGATCAACATGGGTAGATGGGGCTTTGAGCACCCTGGTCTAGTGGGAGGTGTCTGTGCCCATGGCAGGGGGGTTGAAACGAGATGTTCTTTAAGGTGCCTTCCAACCCAAACCATTCTGGGATTCTAAGATAGTATTTCTGAACACAGGGCTTGGCCAAAGGGATGGGTTTGGGTGATGGTGTTTGGCTATGCCTGTCCTTCCTCTTCTGCCACCAGCTGACTTTCCTCTCCTGCCAGCTCTACCTCACATAACCTGTCCTTTAAAACACTGCACCTCCATCGACAAATGACTTCTTATTCATCCTTCCCCGCAGCCCTGAAGGAAGAACGATTAGTTTAGACAGAGAAAAATAGAAAGGTAAAAGCTTGGCCTGGCAAAAAGCACCCAGCTCTATATTTAGAAGGGCTCATGCCTCTCATAATGCTCTGGTTTAAATAGATGCTGCCTCTCTGGTGAGGTCATTGTTTTGTCTTCTGTTTTAAAAAGGTACTTGACGTCTGCCTGTTTGGAGAACACCCTTCAATGAAGCTTGTTTTAAGCAGACTTTCAAGTGGATATTGTATCTCTATTTCAGAGGATGTAGGTCCAGGCATTTTGGAAACCCAGTGCACACTAATCCCATCTATCTCAAACATCTTAATCCCCTGCCTTTTTCTAGGACAAATATCTACCACATCCTAAATCCCCACATGTAGAAGCTGATACCAACACAGAAGCCTGATGTTCTCACTCGTGAAGCATTTCAGGAGAGAAGCCTGCCACCAAGACTGTCTTCTACTTCTTGGCGTCTGCTGCTTGGTCTCGTGCTATTAATCTAAAGCAAAAGGACACCCTGAAATATGGGAAGCCAGTAAGGTTTTAGGAACAAGGGAGGTCATATATTTCAATCGTTACCCTTTTCCTCTTCAGAATGGAAATGGGTGAAACCCACTCTATGGAAATCAACAGGCATTTGGGTGTCCGTTTTCACGGGCTCGGGATTTCGTCCCAGCTTGATGCCAGCACATCTGTGTTGTTGCGTGCCACATTGCTAGCCCAGAATCATTAACCCTCAGTCTGAGGGAGATGATCACATAACATCAAATTCCTTAGTTCATGTGATGGGCAAACAATTGCCATGGCCACAGGGAGAAGCTACTCTGTGGGACTCAGGGGAAATGTGCCTGAATCCCAGGTTCTCATGTTGAGATTGTTCTAATGTACCCCCTTTTTTTTTTCAAGTAAAACAAGAAGGGAAAAGTGCCAGTGAGGATGAAGAAGAAGAGAAGGTTGTACTGAGTTTGTTGCATGCTCACCATTTAAGAGAGAGTGTAATTGTGCAATGGAGTCTACCTCTATCAGATCCTTCCTGGATAGGGAGCTCTGCCTGGAAAGAAATCAGATTTATAAGACTTCCTCATGACTTATGATCATCTGGGGCAGGTCTTCCATAGATTTTCTTTTGTTCCTGGCCCCTGCCAGACTCTGAGATGATTTCCAGCCCTGCCCTGTTTCACTGGACTCTCGCAAATCCGTTCTGAGTTAGGACAAAGCTTGTTGCACTCCACTCTTGCAAACGCTGCCTTAAGCTCTGCCAGTAATAGATGCCATCAGGAGACATGGTCAGAGGAAGTGGCCCCAGATGGGTGAGGTAATTGCTCCGTGCCACAGATTCAAAGGCAGTTCCAGGGACAGCTCTGCAAATGTGTCCGAAACAGCAATAATGCCCAGAGAAAGATGCAGAAACCACATGAGCAGATCAGCATATTGAACTGAAATTAAACAAGAATATTTAATAGAAGTGAACCAGCTTTAACCCCAAGCCCTACAAAGGCAGTGGAAAGACACTGTGTGAGCTTCGCAGGGTCACGCTGAACAGGTTGAGGTCTTCTAGGAGCAAAACATGAGTTCACTTGGAGGATGAAATTCTGTGCCAAGGTTTGCAAACTTTTCCCTGGACTGTGGGAAAGTTTTCAGAGGAACCTTATTTAATATTTCTTCTAGTGCTCCTCTGTGACATTCTCTTGCCTCCCAAGTCCTGGCAAAATGTTGAGATTCTTTTGAACTTTGGATGTGGCGGGACTGGCTTTAACCTGGAAGTCAGCAGGAAAACTTGGAGGATCTGAACTCACATTCAAGTAGAATAGGAAAGGAAAGAAAAGAAAGAAGGGGATAAAAAAAAGTCCCTACCGATTGAAAGAGCTGAGTGTGGCTAAGTGACCACCATGTATGGTAGCGGGGAGAACAGGCTAATCTGGGCAGGAAGAGATAAAATGGGATTGGTTTATGTAAGAGCTGATGCTTTGGGTGTCCTTTTATTAAATCCCGAACAGCAAGCCCCGTCACTAATTCTCAGCAGACAATTTCTGTAGCTGGAGTTGGAAGCTTTATTTTCGTTTCATTATGCAAATTGCACGAGTCCTGAACTGCGGTTTAGATTCAGATCTGTTTAGCCTTGGCATTAGACCAAGTTAACTTGATTAACTCCAGTGGAGTAGCTCCTGCCTTCTGCCAACAAATACAAAATCAACATCGGGTCTCTTTATAACTGTCCTGCCCTCGAGACTGGCTTTGAATGACTCTGTCCCCTCATTGTCCGCCACAGAGAGATCTGTCTGCTTGGGAGAAGCCAGAAAACCAGACACTGCACAGACCCCATCAGAGCACTCAACAGAACCCGATGAAATAAGCAAAGGGTAACTTGTAATTATTATTTTATTGTCTATAATCCTTCTTAAGCGTGGCATAAAGGCAGTGAGTCTTTTTCTTGCTCTCTGTGCCTTTTTCTTATAAATTCACCCAAACCGAGAGACTATTTTGACAGAATGATCTTCTACCCCTGTCAGGGCACCTGTGCTCTGAATCTGGAGCGTGTGATGGGCATGATGAGACTAGGGCACTGTGCAACTGGTCTGAGCAAATCATGTTCCCATCCTGATGCTCTGGATTGGCTTTGAAATTGAGAGTTGAGATTGTCTTCTAGGCATAAAAAAAACCCCCAACAAAACCCATGGATTCGCGCTCAGTTAAAATGGAAAATGAAATGATTAACCAAGTTTTTAAAGTAAGTTTTTGGGGTTGCTTTGTAGGGCTAGCTTGGATAAAAAAGAAATGTAGAGAGGAACTCCAACCAATCTGAATTGGGGTTCAGTATAGAGGGTATGGGAGTCTACCCTGCTGGTGTCCTCTTTGTGGACTTCTCTAGGGACAAGCAGCCTCAAAGACCTAGAATGTTCGATGGTCCAGCATCAGCCTAATGCTACAGGTGAAGTTGTGGAGTGGTGGAAGTGGTGGAGTCCCCATCCCTGAAGGGATTTAAAAACCATGGAGATGCTGAGGGACATGGTTTAGTGGTGAACTGGCAGTGCTGGGTTAATGGTTGGACTTGATGATTTTGAACGTCTCTTCCAACCAAAATGCTTCTATGATTATGAGTAGGTACATGGAAGTCTGCTAGCACTGCCAAAAGATCACATCTCAGTCACAGCTTAAACTGATGAACAATCAGTAGAAGATACCTGCCCTAGAATTTCCAAAACCTCCTACAAACCTAAGAGCAGCCAGTGAAGGTGTCTATTAGCACTGAGTAAAGAAGGACACTGACTGGGAGACCCTTTGCCCCTTGATATACGGACAGCAAATTAATTTGGACACTCCATGAAACACATGAACAATATTTCTGTTTCTGCACAAGACTGCTCGATGACCCTGACCTTTAAATGACCAGTAGCTGGCCATCAACAAAGCTGGGTTGAGTCACAAGTCCATGCACCTCTCTCCACCCTTACTTATTCACAATGGCCTGTGGAAGGAGGATATGGAAACACCAAGGAGACCAGACTTCTGCCTCAGACGTTCTGACCAGCTCAGCATTATTGGAAAAAAAAAAAAAAAAACCCCAAGAAATATCAATCTGCATTTTTTATCCTTCTTATCTCTTTTATCTTATTTTTTTCTGAATGAAAACAAATTCAAGCTGCATTTTCCAGGCTTTTTTTTTTTTTAAATCACAACAATGGAGTTATTTTTAATATTGTTCAGTTAATTCTGTGTCTTTACAATAGCCTAATTCTGCTTTCTTTTGCTGTCTCATCTTTAGCTTAGAGCTAAGTCTGAGGTTTTGAGGTTTTTTTTTTTATGAGAGGCCACAAAAATAGTTCAGGTGGAACAGGACAAGCCCAATCATTTTTATACAGGTGGCTGGATTTGCTACCTCGAAACAAAACGTTCCTTTGGGCCAACAGTATTTGCTGTCCGGCAGGTTCAATCTTTCATTTCCATGGGCAAACTCAGAAGAACTGCCTTCCAGTGAATGTCCACAGAGATGGACACGCTCTTTATTTTACTTACACAATTTATGAACTATGATGTTTTCCAGGCAAATCCAGACAGCCATGACCAATCATGATGGAAATTTATTTATGGAGTCTTTCACAAACTCATTTCCTTTACAATTTAATGTTTTTCTCATTTCAAGGCACCCCAGAGGAATGGGATATAAAATCTACTCTGCCTGGAGAAATACACTGGACGCTTGAAAAGCTCTGTAGTTGGCCAGAGATATCATATACGTCCTCAGTTCACTCTGCAGAATGTGGCAGCCCATCAGCAACAGCAGTAAAAATAATAATAACGAAAAATCAAACAGCAAACCTGTTCCAGCATGAAGCTTGTTGAAAAAAGCCAATTTTCCTAGACCTGCCTGATGGTGCAATATGATCTCTTCCCTAGCAAGGAGGTGACACTATGAAGACATACCTTAACCTGCCCATGCCCTTAAAACAAATCTTCCTCACTTGCTGATCAATTTACAGTGTGTGGCCATCATGGCAATGACGATTTGTGACATAAGATGTACAGTTGAGGAGCCAAGTTTGGAAAGTACTGCCTCAGATTTATTTTTTTTCCTTTTCCTTTTGTTTCTTCTTAGAACTAAAATGTCCTAAAATTCAGATAAAGCCAGAAAGAGAGGATGTGAACCACATTCCTGCTGAGTAACTTTCCATGACAAGGCACAGATTGGTTTTCAGAAAACTCATGGGCACCAACAGGTGAGAAAAAGCACACCCACCAACAAGAAGCAACATTGCACGTGAAAAGACTTCACGGGTTCATACAACCTCTCCCTTAAAGGTCAACTCTTAAAGTGCTTTCTCTCATTTCATGCAGTCCTGTCTCAGGTGAAAGAGTCATTGACCATAGTGAGAGATTCAGATGAGTTAAGGGATATGATGATCACTCTCCTCATGATCAGTAGTTCTGCTTGAATCTTTCTGGGTGGAAGGCGTGCAGAAAAATCAGTCAGTGAAAAACCAAGAGAACTCAACCTTTAAATGAGGTTTCTTAACATTCTGAAGCATCAGAACCTGAAATCTAAAAACTTTTAAGCCATCCATTGAGTTTGTCAGAACAATAAACAGAAATAAAAAATGGAAGATCTTCCCTCTTAATGGATCTCATAGGTTAAAAAGTGGAAAATTCCTACCAGTGCTGTGGATGTTCAACAACCTTCAGCCAATTGCCCATCAACAGATAAACAAAGCCAATCCCTGGATGAAAAGTTCAGTTTTGGGAGACTTTTGTGAACCGATTTGGCTCTGATATGTATCAGACAAGAAGCAGCATAGTCGAGGAATGGTGAGGAACAGGACAAGACATGATCTCATCTGAACCAAGACAAAGCAGTATATAGAAGGTGTAAAAACAATCATCTGCACATATCTGGGCAAAGCAGAAATGACAAGGGTACTGCCAAAATTCATCCCTAAGAAACTAAGGAACACTTAACATCTCTGTGTCCACCCAGAAAAGTGGTAGATCAACTAGGAAGGACCCATGAGGAAAAGTAGACTATGCTGCTGTGGATAGGGATAGAAGAGATGCTGTGATGGTACGATGAGACGAACCTGCCAGGGGATGAGATTCCCTGCCCAAGCCCAAGATCTCTGTAGCACTGGGGAAGAGGACACCCATCCAAAAGCTGGGCAAGGAGATGCCTCCCTGTGTGAACCAGTCAGCTGGGGTATTTCAGTGCCCAGTTTGGCCTGTTCCACCCCTGTAGGCTTAGAGAAGTCAGAAGGGCTAAAGGCCTACTGAGTGTTGTAAGCTGCTTTACAGGATGGGAAGAAAAAGGACTCAATCAAGAGATGACAAATGTACACTCTGCCAGATATCAACGGCAGAATTATTCCCCTGTTTATGTATCAGCATTGGCCCAGTTTTTGCATGAAATGCTCATAAAAAAAAGAAGTATGGTTTGTAATTTAAATGATTAAGAAAATATTTTCTCCCCTGTATGTCCCTTGTGCATTCTTTTTATCTACGTTTAACAACAGTTTTGAGACAATTATTCTAAATAATCCAGAGATGAATGCATTGCAGTGAGGGCTGCATTTTATGAGGGGTGTTGTAGTTGCTTATAAATAATTTTATGGCTTTTGCTAATTCCTTGAGCTTTGCTAAGTGATGTTATTAATCTTGAGTTCTCAATAATAAACACAAGCAAAGAGTGAGTCACTGGTGGGGTTTTTTTCATTCTTTTTTTTTTTTTTTTCCCTTTTTTTTCTTTGTTCCAGCAGTGAAACGATACTAAGAAATTTCTTGGAGCGAGAAAATCAGGAGGCTCATTGCATCTACTTGGCAGGGTCTAAGTACAACGTACTTCTGGAAGAGTGAGAAGCCAGAGCCAGCATACTCAGTGTTCCTCTCTCTCATTGGTGGTTCAGCCACATGGGATGCTACAAAAGGCAGCTGTGCACACTCCGACAGCCGACTCCTAATAGTTTCTGCCCTCTGTGATTGCCTCCAGAAGCTGGAGCAGCATCTGTGAGGGAAAAGCGAGCAGTGAGTGTAGCTGGGCTGACCCGGATTTCTGCGGAGCTGCTGAGCTCCCCATGCCAAACTTTCACTCGCGTTGACTTCTCTTGCAAAATGACTTCACTTCTCTGTAATACGGTTGCTACTATTGTTATATGAAGAACAGGGACAACAACATTAAGAAGAGAGCATGAAAAAAGGGTTGTTCTTTGAAAACCTTACATTTCAGTAGCTGCCATTTGGTGGCAAATGGTTACGAGGAGTTTTGACTTAGCTTAGTGATGCAAGACAAGAAAAGAACATCACAAAGAAATACTGGCTTTTAAAGACCTGCTTGTGTATGTCTGCAGCTGGTGGAGAGGTGCTTCTGTGTCTGACAGAGGACTCTCAGCCACTACATCCCCTACCAGGTCTGAATCCAAAACTCAGTGAGGTGTTTTCCTCGACTTCACTGTGCTTTGAATCAGGCCCTAACCTGAGAGGTTGCTTAACGAAGATGTTGGACACAGAGTTAAGATCATAGTATCATAGAATGGCTTGGGTTGGAAGGGATCTTTAAAGGTCATTTAGTGCAACGCCCAGGTCACCTAGTCCAACCCCAACTGCTCTTCCTGACCTCCTTCAGATTTTTGGGGAAGTGAGTCCTTCATTTGCCCTCAGAAGACCAGATGATTCCATTGACTGTGTGCATGTCTGAACTGCTGGTTGGTATCACGCAGCAGCTGTATCTAAAGGATCAGGCTAGAGAGTAGCTTACCCCATCAGCCCCATCTGTGTCTTAAAGGACTTCTGCAGACCTGCCTCTTTCCTGTTTCATTTGAGTAACAGCCAGGTGAAGTCAAAATGCTTCAGGTACTAGAAACTTGCCAAGAAGGAGAAAAAGAAATAAGAAAAAAAAGCACCATGAGGAGCTGACTTTTAGACTGCAGCGAGGGAACAGTGATGTTACAATGGTGGCTGAAGATTGGGTCCAGGATGGCTCGACCAGAGTCCTTCTTTCATGGAAGAAGTTTGGGCACTGCTCTGAATTTCCCATTTCTGGGCAATTCTGTATCACGCTTGGAAACTGGCAGAGAACCTTCACTAGATAAATCAGCTGGTGGGAACACAGCCCCAGCCCAATGCCTCGGTGACCAACAAGGACTGTACCTCTTCATTGCTGCTGAAGATGACCTGTATCAGAAAAAAAAGTTTGGCACACCCCACAAAAAGCACTGGCAAGGGAACCTCTGCACGGTGACAAAATCTTCCTGGTTTCTCGCTCCTGCGGGAAGGAGACATTTCCTTGTGGTCTTCCCTTTGGAGGCAACCCTCTGCAAGAGCATTTCCTCATCTGAGCATCTTTGGATTTTAGCCACACACACACACAAGCATATGTACCCAAGGTCTGCAAATTCCCTGCCCTGCCTCAACCTGCTTGGTGGGCCCCTCTCCACTGCTGCATCTACAAGAACAAAAATGCCACACGTTCTGATAACCACATTTTTCCATCTTAAAATTGCACTGGTTTCTGGCTTGCTACTGGGGTTCTCAGGTCAAGGAAAGAATAGAATTTTCTGCCTGCATCCAGCAACCATGAGCTGTTAACCCTGCCCGCACCAGAGGAGCATTTTGCCCAGGAGTGAGGTTGCCTGAGGGAAGAAATACGACCAGTTGTCCACATTGAGCTCTTGACTGTAAGACCGGGCATCTATGACCCCCAAAAAAGGTCTTGGCCAGTGTTGTGTGTTACCAGGCAGACTTTACAGGGAAAGAGCAAACCAAACTGAAGACGCCCATGCCCAGGGTGGTTTGAACCCTCACAAGAAGATGGCACTGTATACTCCCCGCAAGACTCTTGCTTTACTGGGTAGAGACTCCTGTCCTCCTTGGCTGCCCGCGTTCTCCAAGAGGTCCAAGGACCACGCGCTGCTCTGCAACCCTCCCTTGCGAACTGCTCAGTTGTTCAGCAGGTAGCAAGACCCGTGGGTCTGGACAGCCCTGCCTCTGTTAACACCAGGGAGACTTAGATCACCGAGGATATGTGTGTGATCGACAGCTGGCCACATTGGAGGCTCACCCTTTTTTTTTCCCATATAACTTAGCCTCTTGTTCCACAGAACAGAGAAACTGTATGGAAGCCTTTGGCACCCGATGCGTGGCCTGATACTCTTTTACCCACTAAATGCTCTCCAGGAACCTTTTTCACCCTTTTGCTTCTTTTTTTCTCTCCTCCTGTCTTTACATCACTGTCTCTCTTTCTTCTTCAACAAGTACTGTGGGTCTGTCTCCATCGTAAAGCCCAGAGCCATTTAGGTACTCCTCATCTTTGTTGTACTGCTCTGGTCCAGAAGAAGGCATGGAGTTTTCAGAAATAGAGCCATTTTTTACATAACCTGGCAAATTCCGGTGTCCATTGAGGGTCCCTGGTATAAGTCTTGTATTGAGATGGAGAGCAAGTGCTCCTCTTGTGGCTACATTTGTGATGCTGGTGTGGGAAACCATTGGTCCATAACTGTAGGTTGTGCTCCCACTTCGTGCTTTCCTTTTAAAATCAAGTGCTAATGTCCACCTGCTCCATGACTTCTTTATTTCTGCTTGGACCTGAGAGACAAGTGGAAGTAAAAAAAAAAAACATGAGCAGGAGGGGAGAGAGGCAGAGAGTATCAGAAGGAGATAGTGTCCACACGCAGAATGGGTGAGAATATCCCTGGGAAGTGAAATGTGAGGGAACAGTAAATTCATATTAAATCTGCCCTTTCCAAATGAAACATGTGACATTGGAACCCTTGAATGTCTGAAAACATCTATCTGAGGTTGTGGGTTAACTTTCTCCCAGGGTTAAGGGATGGTGAGCAGCATGTCCAGGAGAGTGTCCTCTCAGTGCACCATGAGAGCCAAGTATAACCATGCCAAACCACCTTCAGAGGTGCCCGAGTCAGTTGAAATTTCCTCTATAAAGGAGTTATCTGAGTACTTTGAGTATCCCACTTTTAGATGGCTGAAGTTAGGATGAGATCAATCCCCTTAAGGTATGGATTTCATCTCGGGTGTATGCTGTAGAACATAACCAGTATAGAATCATAGAATGCCCTGCGTTGGAAGGGACCTCCAAAGGCCAAAGAGTCCAACACACCTGTAGTAAGCAGGGATATCCTCAAATAAATCAGGTTGCTCAGAGCCACATCAAGCCTGACCTTGAATATCTCCAGGAATGGGGCGTCCACCACCTCCCTGTGCAACCTGATCCAGTGTTCCACCATTTTTAAAATATTTGTAGTTGCATTTTCCCTTAAAATCCATAAACTCTGGCCAAAACAGCTTTATGCTGAGACATGAAAGTAGCTCAGTTCTTTCCCAGTGTGCATCCACTGACCATCTAGTTTCTTAGTTTGCAGCCATGGAGGGGATTGATGGAAACAAAGGCATTAAAGTATGTCACTCTGGAAATAGGAAAAAAAAAGGTCCAAAAAGGCTGAAAAATCAAAATAGCTTGCTGGTTAGGCAGCTATTCTACCAATCCACTTTTCTACCTGCTACAGATCTGAAATTAAACATCACTTGTGCTGGAAAAAAAGGAAAAAAAAAAAATTTCCCCATTAGCTACTTCCAGAAGCTCATATGTTAGTGACATTTTGACCTGGATGTCTTACATGACCAAAAGGCATCCTACCAAGGGTAAGAAAATTCTATGTGAATTGACAGATCTTTCACTGAGGGTTGTGTCTCTAGAAGAAGGGCGGATATGCTGAGGTGAATCCACCTTACCAGTGGGTGTGCAGAACTAACCTAACAAGGGAGGGGAAGGGTTAAGATGCTGGTGACTTACCTCTCCATTGCAAAAACAGTATATGATGGCAACAAAAAATCCCTGGAAGGAAGAAGAAACAACAATATTAATGTTAATCTTGTGTTGTTCCTGATGGAGCTGCTTAAGTCCCCATGCTCCTCTGAAGTCAATGGCATTCATAATATAATATATGTGAGAAATCTGGTGTTGTTAAGTAGCACCTGAGAGAGAGATAAACACAGACATTGCCCTACAGAGTATTGTCAAAGTAGATAAGACAATATAAGCCCTCTGGGTCATGACTTAGCTAACAGGTCTATTTTCACTCCCAGAAATTTCGCAAAGGTCCTGAGATGGTGATGGCTGCCTGGGAAGGTGGTTGGATCTACCATGTAGAACTTCCTGGAGAAACATTCCTGGTGGTTTACATGTAGCTGATCCTGTTGCAGGATGGGAGGGTGGAAGATAGACCTGATGGGATTTTTTTTTCTGCTCTGGCTGTAAGTGGGGAAGCCAATGCACGGAGGATGAATTCAGATGTTAGCAAACCACCCACATCTTTTTGTTGGTCAATAGTTTACCCAGGTCTTCCTGAGGTCACCCACTACTTTATCCCACCTGCACCCAACAGGAACTGCGGAAGGACATGATTGCAGGCTTGGTCCCCACCTCCCTTACAAGGTCTCTAAACTGTCATCTGGCCAGACCCACTGTCCACCTTCAATCATCCATGCTGGTCGGCCATGACGATAGCTAGCAACATGCGAACCAAAGGTTAATCTCTCAGGGAAGGGCATGTAGTGATGATCACACACTGCCCTGCCTGTGGAGAGTTGCGTGCTCTTGCTGCTGTGTCTTATATGGGACCGGTCCTGTGACCAAACCTGCCTTTTGCCCAAACCTGCAACCAAGGAACCCATTCACAGGACTGAAAGACAACTTGGGATGAGCAAATTGGAAGCCAATTTACAGAATCATAGAATAGTTTTGTCTGGAAGAGACCTTCAAGATCATCAAGTTCAACCTTATCCCTAGCCATATCAAAAACCACTAAACCATGTCCCTAAGCACATCTACCTGGCTCTTAAACACCTCCAGGGATGGTGACTCCACCACCTCCCTGGCCAGGCCATTCCAATGCCTGACACCCCTTTCTGTAATGAAATGCTTCCTTATATCCAGACTGAACCTCCCCTCGTTCAACTTCAGACCATTTCCTCTTATTCTGTCACTTGTCACCAGATCCTTCAGCCTTTCCTCATAAGACACATACTCCAAACCCTTTACTAGCTTTGTAGCCTGTCTCTGTACCATCTCCAGCACTTCAGCATCCTTGAAACAACGCGTCTCTGTGGATCTCTACCAGCTTACATCTAACCTGGATCTAAAGGTCAAGTTATCTTTCAAGAGGAGCATTTTTTTTGTTGTTGGACAGGCCTTTATAGGTTGTGTTTTGCAAATATAAAACACACTTGATGCTGAAATGCTGTGAAATCACCTCATGGGTGAAGTCTGGTGTATTGTAAAACCAGCCCTGCTTCCAAAGACAGCCTCTCACGCTCATTTCCCACCTCTCCCCATCGAAATGCTCATTGTTTGGCCCCGTAGCTTACTGGTTACAATACCTGGAAAGAGTTGAACAGCATTTCATAGTGCATTTGAACTTGCCAAAGAATCCCTGACACATCTGTGTATGGCATAGCCATGAAAACAATATAGTGAACGCCAAACAGAGGCATAAGGACGAGGGTAGATTTCAGCAGCTTCCTGTAGTGATAAGGAAAGAGAAAGACACAGAGAAAATTAGTGGATGGAGTGAACCTCCCAGCCAGGCTCATCCACTTCATACTTTGTGTGTAATTTCGTTTTCCTTCCATGTCCCCTTGTCTGGGCTTGGATAGCTTAGATTTACAGTGTCCACCTGCAATTTCAAACTGTTGCTTCTCTTATGGCATGCGACACAAGCCAGTCCATCCTCCAACATGTCTCCGTGTGCTGGTTTAACCCTCTTCACATGCATGCCCTCATGTGATGCTGCTGTATGTACTGGAGATGAAGACACATAAGTTTTTTTTTTAGCCTGAGACTATCTCCAACTTTGGGGTAGGATCAAGATCATGGGTAGAAAGCGGAAAGGTGACTGGAAAGAAATGGGCATTCCTGCTTCCAGCCTTCTGGCACTAAATCCCCTTGTCCATAAAGGATGGTTCTGCTTCACCTTACAGTGACTGGACATGGTCCTATACAACCTACAGTGACTGACACTGCTTTAGCAGTGTGCTTTGGACTAGGTGACTTCCAGAGGTCCCTTCAAACCTCAACTGTTCTGTGATTCCACCTGCTTATTGAGGCAAGACACGAAGGTCCACCCTGTGTTAGTGCCTCCTGTGCAATGAGCAGGGCTGGTGGAGAGGGAAATGCATAAAAGAGCAGAGTTACCCTGGGGCCTACAAGAAAGCTGGGGAGGGACCTTTTGCAAGGGCTTGTAGTGATAAGAGAAGGAGTAATGGCTTCAAACTAGAAGAGTGGAGATTTAGATTAAAAATGAGGAAGAAGTTCATCATTCTGAGGGTGATGAGACACTGGCACAGGTTGCCCAGGGAAGCTGTGGATGCTCCATCACTGTATGTGTTCAAATCTAGGTTGAATGAAGCTTTGAGCAACCTGCTCTAGTGGGAGGTGTCCCTGCCCATGGCAAGGCATTGGAACCAGATGATCTTTAAGATCACTTCCAACCCAAATCATTCCATGATTCTGTATCAAGAGGAAGACGACAGAGCATTATGGGATAAGTAGAAAGTGAACAGTCTTAGAGAGGTGCTTTGGCTGTACTATCACTTGGGAAGCACCTTTTTAATGGAGCAGCTCCATCTTAGCATAGGACCTATGGCTGGGGACAGGGGGAAGGTACAATGCAACCCCTAGTCCTTGGCTGGGTTTCATTCTGAGGGAACCAGCCTTGCCTGGAAGTGATATTAATTGAGGTATCAAACCTTCTGCCAAGAGTTAAAGCAAGTCACCAAGAGCAGGTAATTATTGAGGAGGGCAGGCAACACTACCAGAAATACCTGGTACCTCCTCCATCTAGCAACTGGAAACCACTGAGGGAATTTAACACATTAAAAAGAGAAGGCTTCATCCAAACCATAATTAATAGCATGCATCAGCCAGGGAGAAATAAATAAATAGATAAATCAGAGGCCTGACAGGGCAGCAAAGAAAAACGGAGAGGTGTTTTCCTGCCAAATCTCATTCCTGCTTCCAATGAAACATCTTGTGTTTGGAGAGTGAGATGGTAGCAATGAGCTCATGCTTTGCAGCCCAAATCTTTCTACTCTCCCTGTTTTGCATGTGTCATGCTGGTCAGTCGAGCTCAGGAGGTTATGAGAAGCCTGGGGAGCTCTCAAGCAGCCAAGGTGTCTCAGCAATCTGCTTTTTCTGTCCAGTTGTGACCATGCTACAAATCTCCTAAATTATCAAGAGAAAAGAGCTGGTGGAACAAAGGAAAACAAAACAAACAAGGATATGCCAGATTTCCAGCAAAGAGCCAGGAATCTTTTTTTTTCATTTCAGCCAAGGTGCTGGAACACCCGCTGAAGGGCAGATTTAACAAACAGACCAAGTTTTACGAAGCACAGGAGGGAAATAAATAGAGACAAATAAATTGGTAGAAGTTTGAGGGGCTTCAACAGCATAAACAACGCTTTTAGTTTAGCATACTTGGTTCAAGGCCAGCACAGTCTCTTCAAACTGGCTGAAGAATCATAGAATGGTTTGCGTTAGAAGCGACCTTAAAGATCATCTAGTTCCAAGCCCCATGCCATGGGCAGGGACACCTTCCTCTAGACCACGTTTCTCGGAGCCTCATCCAGTCTGGTCCTAAACTCTTCCATGGATGTGACTGACTTCCTCTCTCTAACCTATGAGGCAGGTTCCCCAGGCTGGCTTTGAAGGGTTTAGGAGATGTTTAAACTGTTGTTGGCTCATTTTGCGTTACCAGTGCTGGAAGACACCATTCTTCTCACCTTATTTTAGATCTTTACAGCATAGACAGCATGAACTAGCCACCCTGGGCTCCCTCTGTAGTCAAGGGGGTGAAACAAGGACTTTGACCTCTCCCAAAAAGTGGAGGGGGTATGCGACTCACCTGTACTGTTGTCTTGAGTCACACCTCCCTGCATTCGTCTCTCTTAGCTTGGTTGCTAGGACTCTGATAATATTGATAAAAAGAATAAAATTTACCTGGAAGAGGTGGGGAAAAGAAAAACAACAAAGAAAAGATAACAGTTAAAAAAAGATCCAGACAATGATAGTTGTTGTTTATTTGATGCTCTTTCCAAGATGAGTCAAGGAGCTGTGATGGTGACCCGAGGGAGCTTGTCCTACGGAAGGGATGAGCTCCCCAGGAAAGACCCAGTGTTTGGTGGGATAGAGTCAGCTGTGTTTGAGCTGAATGGTGGAGAGAGAGAGAGAAGTGAATGGCTTTCTCTGACAAGATGTGAGCATTGCACATGGAAACACCTACATCTGAGCTAGCCAGAAGAAACCCGATACCTGGATATGATTCCAATAACTCTGCCTCTGGAGGAGTGTTTGGTATGGACCAGAGAAGGACAGTGAGGAAGTAATATCCACTTCCTATGCAGGGAGACACATCTATGAACCCATCTAGTGGCTGCTGCTCGACCAAGCTCATCTCGTTCTACAGGAACATGCTTATGGTGACCCATGGTAATGGTGACATCTCATGGCTACACTGCCACTTAGCAGAGGTGAAAAATGGGGAGATGCTTGAGGGATTCTCAGGTTTTTGGAGCTCTTCAGAGACTGGTTTCGCTGGGGCTGGGTTTATACCTGCTGCTGCCCCAGATGAACCCATTGCTGGGACTATGGCAAAGCCACAAGCTGTTGTGTAACTGTCTGCACTGGACAGATCCATGCTGCTGGGCTAATGCTGGTGCCTATGGGTTTCTCTGGAGGCTTGCAAGCAGTCATTCGACTTCTCAGATGCCAGTGTAGCAACATTCCAAGGAAAGAATTTACCATGCCACACACAGGCTTGTAGTTTTATGCCAGAAGGGCCCATTGTGAACCTCCAGTTTGATCTCCTGTGAAACACAGTCCATAAGACCTCCTTGTATTCATTTTTGTTTGAGCTACAGCAGATCTGAGTCTCAGTGTTTCCATGACGGAGATCCTACCACAACCATTGGTGAGTCGTTCCAATGGTTAATTATCCTCCTTGTTAAAACAAGTAGTTCCCTGAGCTTCTGAAGGAACATGGCCTGGTTTGCTATGGCTTTGTCTTCTGTGGTTGGATTCCTTCTCCTTTAATGAGGTGCAAGTTCATTTTTAACAGCTCTCCTCTGTGTTACAAAGGGGATAAGGTCGTACTACACCCTTTCCCTTGAAGAGGCATTAGTAGAATTTCTCTCCTGTATCTATTTGACTGTTTTCATGAGGTTTGTGGGAATTTAACATCCACGCAACCCCATACTCTTCATTACATTTGGTTGGAATTTACTGACTGGCACAAAAGTTCTAAGGGAGGGATGGATAGATCAACAGGCAGAGAAGCACATGGCCTAGGGGCATAGAATTAATTTTCATTGGAAACCAATATGAAATGGAAAAAAAAAAAAAAAAAAAAAGCAGGCTTTCTTTTCTTATTTGAGATTTTTTTCTACCTTCAAAGGTTCAAAAGTGGGATCTTGCTCAGCATTTGTTGGCTAAATTGAAGATGTCCGACCTTATCACAGTCAGGAGGGAAACTCCTCCAACTTCCTGAAATTTGTGCTAAGTTTTAAAAGAAATCCAGACCACTGAATAACATCAAAACTAGCAGCACAGCGGAGGGATTTGAAGCCCCTCACCCTCTAAATTCTCTGCAAGTACATCCAGAAAATGCATAACTTAGTCCAGCAACATATGACCAGCCAGTGTGGGAATTGAAAAGGCAGCCAAGTGAACAATATGAACCCGCAGAAATTAAACAGAAACAACCCACAGAATATTTTTGCATGATAAATAGCTGCATTTGCAAAGAGACAGGGTACAAGCACAGCAGAGCCTCATGGAGAAACATTATTTTTACAAGGATGAGCTTCAATTCAGCTCTTTCTTCTCTGCTAATTGCGCTTTAAATTAAATGCAATGGGGTTGCTGGCATTCATCTAGTTGAACTATCTGAACTTTCTTCTCCATCCTACTATTTCATTTCCAATGACCACAATGTGGGCTTGGTGATTCGTTTCTTCCAAGCTGCAGAACTACTTTCTAGAACCAGGTGGAGAATTTCCACCCAAAGAAAATTCTGATAAAGAAACTGCCACCCCTGCCAAGCCTGAAGCACCTCACCTAGTTGAGCATATTCACCTCAGAAAATGTCCTGCTCTTTAGATGTAGATGTTCTGACTTTCTTCTCACCCACACTGATCATCTACCAAGGCTTCCTGGTTTGTGAGTCAGAAAGAAGTACATAGAGCTTTGATGCAAAGCCCTCTGAAGACTGTAGGGAGACTCTTACTGACTCCTGTCAGCTACTCATCGATGAATGTAGAGGGAGACTAGGATGTGTGGGAGTGGACAAGCTCTTTTGCACACACTCATCTGACCATCAGAAGATGGAACAATGGAGGACCATAGAGAAGGACAGAGGAAGGAAAGAGGGTAATTCATGAAAACAGTGAAAGCAGGTTCTCTATCTAATGAGGACCCTGCTCATACAAACACAAAACTACCCATTGCATGCTCCTTTGGCAGCTTGACCTCTCCAGCTTGCGAGAGCCTGGGTCTGGATAATGTCATTTATATCCCTTCTGTGTGCTCTGGCTCCTGGGCGGGGGCTGAAGTAATCCTCCATCAGTGATTAACATCACGTCCCATCATAACTGGGATGGTTTAACATTCATCCCCACCTTTGAGGGTTCACAAGCTTTTATCAGTTCGGAAACAGTCTGAAACAATCTCTTGACAATAAAGCACCCCTGGGGAAAACATCTGGTCCAGCTACGGAACCCAAATTCTGTTTCTTCCCACTGGTGATGCCTGGTAGAGCGTGCTGCAACCCCTGAGGGTGTCCAGTATCACATGGGTTGGAAATGTTGGCTTCAATGTTTGTTTCATTAATGATTTTAGGGTCTTATTTCTGTGCAATTTTTCTCTCCTAAGCAAAAGCTGATGTTCCTCATAAACTGCTCTGCCATATGCAGCTGTCAAACTTACAGGCAGGTCAAATATGAGGCCCTTAAACTGGAGATAAGAGACTCCAAGCTATTAAGGCAGGAGATGTGTTAACAGGGTGATTAGAGCCAGGGTCAACTCCTCCCACTGAACCTGCACCAACCAAAGGCACTGCCTGCCACCCCTGGTGATCAGTGGGTACTTACCACGATAGCTGCCAGGATGGGCACCTGAATAATCCATTTTAAATTGCCAGCACTCAAGTCCCAACACCTGTGAAGAGATTGACATCCCATCAAGAAACTGAGGGTTACAAAGAGCAACAGTCTCAAGTGTCTTCTTGGATCAAGCCACCCTAGAAAGGATGGGTTCCTCCAAAGCTTGGTGCAGTGTGATGACTTAGCTTCAACCCTGTCCTCAGCCAGCATGGCTTCAAAATAGCCCTTGTGCTGCTGTTACTCTATTCAAAACTGAAACCACTACAGTTAAAGTTATGCTCTCCAGATGGTGGAACAGCTCTTTTCACAGTGATCAAAACATAGAATCACGGATCATTTGGGCAGAAAAAGACCTTTAAGATCACTTTAAGCCTCCTTTGCTCCAGGCTCAACAAGCCCAGGGCCCTCAGCCGCTCCTCAGCACCCTTGTGCTCCACCCCCTTCCCCAGCTCCGTTGCCCTTCTCTGGCCACGCTCCAGCCCCTCACTGTCCTGCTGGGAGTGAGGGGCCCAGAGCTGACCCCAGGATTCCAGGGGTGGCCTCCCCAGTGCCGGGGCACGATCCCTGCCCTGGTCCTGCTGGCCACACTGGTGCTGATAAAATCTCATCCCTTCCGGGCAGGAACCTACCCTTTTCTATTCTTTCTTCACCTCCTTGCAAGAAAAAATTGCACTAATCAAAATCCATCTCTCATGAAAACAAAAAGAGGCTGAAATGGCCTAATTTTACTCCTTGGAATGGATTCACACAACTTGGCATGGTGACAAGTCCTGTCTGAAGACATGGTGACAGGGGCAATATTGTAGTTCTACATTCAGTTCCTGTGTTTCCTTCACCACTGCTCTTGCAGGGAGACACAGACACGCCCAACAAAAGTCTTTATCTCCTTTTCATCTTCATCCTTTACCCAAGTGAGCTCTGGAAGGGTGAACTTGGTGGCGTAGGTGTTGGGCTATGGTCCTCTGTCTGCCAAGAAGGGGCTGAACACTATTTCCTCCCAGGTGTTTCCAGCAGCCATTCAATGAGGTCCCTCAGTGTTAATTGCTCTGTTTGAATTCCCTCCAACCACAGCGAGAGCAGTGCCACAGGCTTCTCTTTATCTGAGCCAGACAGTCCCCACATGGCAGCTGCAGTTTGTGTTTCATGGGCCAAATGCTGCTCAGGCAACTAGTCAAGGAGAGGGAGATGCAAGGGCAAAGAAACCACCGGTGCTTACTGAAAGGCTTGATGAGGATGAGCCTGCGGCAGTGCAGCCACGTCACACTCTAATAGCTGTGTTGCTCCATCCTTCCAAGCTGAAATCCCATTTGGAAAGCTGTGTCCTCCCAGGAAAAGCCATTTGAAAAGTTACCAGGGGACATCCCAACTTTTGCTGGTGGACTGTGGGCAGATGAAACCCATTGGGTGAATTATAGGGGGAAAAATGTGATTTTTGGGGGGTTGGATACTGTGGCTCCTTCATTCAGCATGCTGTAAGAACATGAGGCCATGAGGGTGCATGTGTAGGACCATATCTTGTTTCTGACAGTAGCCAGAAGCTGATACTTGAGGTGGAATAGGTAAGCAGGTAGCAATATTTTTCTAGAATATCCTTCCAACAATTTGTTGTTCAGGATGGCTTCCTGCACCAGAACATTACTGAGTATCTCATATTTCTAGATGAATTTATCTTCTATGAATTTGTAAGAACTCTTCTCAAACCTGAGGACATGTCTGAATGCACATATGCAGGGATGAGATACAGCTTCACCACCTCACCAACACTGAACCGCCACCTTTGACTGTGCTGAACTTGCTATCTCCCCAGTTCATTCCCATTCATAAGGAAGAACTTCTTTGCTCTAAGGGTGTCAGAGCCTGCCCCAGGTTGCCCAGAGAGCTTGGGGAGTCTTCTTCTCTGGAGAGATTCCCACCCCGGCTGGACCCTGTGCTGCTGGGCCCCTGCTCTGGGTGCCTCTGCTGGATGGAGCAGGGGGGTGGCACCAGAAGATCTCCAGAGGTCCCTTCCAACCTCTACCAGGGTGGGATTCTGTGATTCTCTGGTTATGTGATTTAACAGACTACCCAAGATAGTGTTAGAGTCCCCATCCCTAGAGGGGTTTCAAAGCTGTGGAGATGTGGTGCTGAGGGACATAGTTTAGTGGTGCCCTGGCAGTGCTCTGTTAACGATTGGACCCAGTGATCTTTAAGGTCTTTTTCAACCAAAATTATCCTATGATTTCATGATTTCAGATTTTAAAGTTCCTCTGAAGCATTTCCCCCCCCCAAGGATAATGTCTGCAGATGTTCATTCATCAAATTTTGTAGGAAGGAAAGTGAGGAAAATTGCACCCACTTTATCTTTCCCTACCACACAACCCCCCAGATATTTGCTAGCTTCATAGTAGAAATCACTTCTGGCTTTGCGTGGTTCCCTTATTCACTAAAATCCCCACAAAAGCATCACATGTAAAAGGGAGAAAAGGCAATCCAGTGTGACTTACTCTGTGTCGGCGAGAGTGGCTCTCACGCTGGCCCACGCTGTAACAAATACAGCAGGGAGTCCTGTAAAAAAACCACAGGTCAGATGGAGTGAGTAGGGGAGTAGAGGACTGATACCATCAGCCCAGGTGGAGTGGGCTAGAGGAAGATGGAAGAGGCAGTTTTTAAATATTCAAGAAAAATTTTCTCTTATATATTCTTATTTATTATCAACTATTTAAGTATTCAAGCATAACTCAAACCAATTTCTGGGCTCCCCAGGTCGAAAGAGACCAGGAGCTACTAGAGAGAGTCCAGCAGAGGACTGATGGAAGATGCTGAGGGGCTGGAGCATCTCTGTGCCCAGGAAAGGCTAAGAGCACTGGGGCTGTGCAGCTGGAGAAGAGCAGATTGAAGGCAGCCTGGGCCAGGCTCTGCCACCCTCACACCAAAGAAGTTTCTCCTCATGAAAACTCATTCAGTTTGAAGCAGGGGAAGGTTGCATGTCCCAAGACAGTTGGTCCCTTCCCCTGCCATCAAGAAAAGGTGGATCTGCAGTCAGGCTCAGACTGTTTCTCCCAGAACAGGTCTGGATGGATTAGAAGCTTTGCTGAGTGTGAGACTTGCTGCGTGAAGCAGATAAATGCCAGAATTTTGGGTAATGCTTACAAAATACTCCAGCCAAGAGTTCACTCCCAAACAAACCATTCTCGTTTCAGGCCAGTTATACAGGACATCATCTTTTCCCTGTGAAAAGCGAAAGAATCACCAATACCCAAATGCAATCCTCTATTTATTTTCTTAGGGTCCGGTTCTGCTTTATTTGTACAACTGAGTCCCCTACTGGCTTCCCTTAAAAGGCAGGATCAAATCCACAGTAGCTTCCACAAATTCAAGCAGAATAACCCCTTTCAGGTGAAAAAAAAAATAATAAAATAAATAAAGGGGACATTTATCACCGATGACTGTAAATATGCTGTTCACAGTCTAAGCTCACTGGGGCTCGGCGTGCATAAGCACACGCTTAACTTTCAGCATGCACTTAAGTCTCATTAGGGTGCTTAAAGGCTTTCCTGACCACGGACGCTTTCCTGGGCTGGGGTGTGGAGCTGGGACGCCTGTCTCATACGCACATGGACAACGGGGCCGTTATCTTGGTTGGAACTTTTAAATGCCGTGGTAATATAAGAAAGCATAAATAATTAAACACAGAGGCTCACTCAGGACCGGCGCAGGAGCGCTGCCTACAAAGCCACATTTATAAGGAATGCACCCTGCTCTACAATCCCCTGCGATGGGCGGTGTTGGAAAGAAAATACTGAACCTATTACACTGGGAAACCCATGAGCATGTTGAAGCTGAGGGCTTAGGGAAGGTGGTGATTTATTGCAAGAAATACCCTCAGCCAGTTTGCTGATGATACAGAACTGTGAGGAGTGGCTGACACAGCAGAGCTGTACTGATGTTCAGTGAGACCTGGCCAGGCTGGAGAGCTGGGTAGGAAAGAAGCTCATGTGCTTCAACAAGGGCAAATGCAGAGTCCCATCACTGGGGAGGAACAACCTTCTGCACTAGTACAGGGGAGGGGGGGACCTGCTGGGAAGCAGCTCCACAGAGAAGGACCTGGGAGTGTCGGGGGGCAAGTTGCCCATAAGCCAACAATGGGCCCTAATGGCCAAGAAAGCCAATGTTTTCCTGGGGGTATTCAGAAGAGTGTGGGAAGCAGAACAAGGGAGGTTGTCCTCCCCCTCTGCTCTGCCCTAGGGAGGCCACCTCTGGAGTACTGGGTCCAGTGCTGGGCTCCCCAGTTGAAGAGAGACCAGGAGCTACTGGAGAGAGTCCAGCAGAGGCTGGGGAGCTGCTGAGGGGCTGGAGCATCTCTGTGCTGGGGACAGGCTGAGAGCCCTGGGGCTGTGCAGCTGGAGAAGAGCAGCCTGAGAGGGGAGCTGAGCAATGCTGAGCAGGAGCTAAAGGGCCCCCAGGGGCAAGAGCCTGGGGCCAGACTCTGCTCAGTGGTGCCCAGGGACAGGACAAGGGGCACCAAGGGGCACCAACTGGAAGCCAGGAGGTTCCATCTGAGCAGGAGGAGAAAGTTGTTTGGTGTGAGGGTGTGGGAGCCTGTGCCAGGCTGCCCAGAGAGGCTGTGGAGTCTCCTTGTCTGGAGAGATTCCCACCCTGGCTGGACCCTGTGCTGCTGGGCCCCCTGCTCTGGGTGACCCTGCTGGAGCAGAGGGGTTGCACCAGATGATCTATAGAGGTCCCTTCCAACCACTACCATGCTGGGATTCTGTGATATCCACAAACAGCAAAACAACCAAGGGGATGTAGATCTGTAAGCTTGAAAGTCAGATGTGATTGTCTTGGGGCAACCCATTAGAGAAAGGAAAGTGAGTTTCCAAAAAGCCTGGGATCTCCTGGGTGGATATGAGTGCAAATAAATACAGGCATGGATGGATGCATGCATGACGTCCCCCTTGCATATATGTACCCCATGTGCATGACCCGTGTGACACAGGACGAACCCCACCAGGCAGCGATGCCGTGAGTGACTTCTACAGAATCCACATTGTATGCGCTGTGCATTTCCAGTCAATACACACAGTGTGTACAATGCAGGTGCTATAAAGTCAAGTATCTCCCCATCAGCTGGAAAATGTGCAGAACTCAAGCTGGGAAATGTCCTGGGGACAGATTATTTTCACTGGTGCCCAGTGACAGGACAAGGGGCAACAGGCACCAACTGGAACCTAGGAGGTTCCATCTGAGCAGGAGGAGAAACTTTGGTGTGAGGGTGTCAGAGACTGTGCCAGGCTGCCCAGATTGGTTATGGAGTCTCCTTGTCTGGAGAGATTCCAAACCCACCTGGACAATACGATGCTGGACACTCTGCTCTGGGTGACCCTGCTGGAGCAGGAAGAAGGTTGGACAAGATGACCGCTAGAAGTCCCTTCCAACACCCACCAATTCTGGGATTCTGTGGTGGCCACCCCAACCCCTTGCTCTCCTCTGTCACTTTTCTTGCGTACGTGTCTCGTAGCAGTTGGAAAAATGGCTTTCATGCATGTGTCAAAGCTCTGAGTAAAGCAAGTGTTTGCAAAGCGGCTGCTAGAAGAAAGCTTATGAATAAAGGCCTTCTGTAGGTCTGGAGAAATCCAGTCTCAGTTCCCTGCTCTTTGAAAACCTCTCTGAAGAACAGTGCATGTGTTTTTTCAGTCCCTCTGTGTCACAGTTTCCCAGTATTAAATGGGGCTAATAATACCCTCTTGTCCTGGTAGGTACGAATACTTTGAGGCAAGGATGATTGCTGCTTAGATAAACATGCCGGGATCACCATCACTGGGGTTTGGACCTGAGCACCTCTAAGAGTAAGGCGTTGATACATTTGTCTTTTCCAGTCTCCTACAATCCTTATTTACACTGTAGCTGAAAGCCAGGGCAGTCCAGTTGATTTGGTGGGGGTGGGAATTAACATGTTGTGAATGAAAAATGCCAGAGGAATCAGCCTGGGTTTTCTCGCTAGTGGTCATGCTTCTTAGACTTCCTTCATAAAATAGCTGCAAGGGAACTTAGAAGTCTATTGGGGAATTTATTGTTTCCATAATATCATCATTATAATATCATCTTGTTGCTATAATACCATCATTGGTACAAGTCCCATCCCTGGAAACATTTCAGGTCAGGCTGGATGGGGTTCTGAGCAACCTGCTGTAGTTGCAGATGTCCCTGCTCAGTGCAGGGGGTTGGACGAGATGAGCTTGAAAGGTCCCTTCCAATCCAATCCAAACCATTCCATGATTCTATGATTAGTTATTTATTTTTGTTGGGTGCTGGCAAGGAACAAGTTCTGTTCTATCCTCAATGTCACCTTTGCAAGAAGGACGCTGCAGACTTTGATGGAACGAGGATGTGGATTGGAAAGACTCAGCAGAAATCTTTGGTTCTGACCTCAAAGAGTAACTACATATTCTGGTTTCTTCAGTAGACTGCAAAGATGTCTTAGGGTGATTTTTGCTCCTCACCCCCACCTCAGAATTTTCCAGATGGGATAAATCCCCCGCTGTTTATTGTTACACAAGCAGCTTTTGGGGCAAAGTTGTCTTTTCTGTACCTACATAGAACGTCGGGATTATTTATCGCTGATTCCCTGTCATTCATTGCTGTGGTATGGGCAGGATCCAGTGCCCACTGCAGGCAACTGGAGTTTTTCCACTGACTCCAGTGGGTCTTGGATGGGTTTGTCCTTTCCAGTGCCCAAAAGCTATCAAAACAATATGCCTGCGTGGGTCTCACTGTGTGTACATTATCATGCTAATCAAAACAAAGCAAAAACAAATGCAACTGGAGGGATCCTATGTTCTCATTCCAGAGGAATTTAAATTGAGCAGCCTCAGACTTTTGGAAGCTCCTTAGATGGTCGGTGTTGTGACAGGTGTGACTTCAGCTTTGTGGTTTGCTCTGATAAAATGATTATTCTCTGGCAGTGGCTTGAAGAATTAATGCGAGGAACCGATGCCTGTTGGGCTGTTTTCCTTTGGCTGCCTTACGAGCAGCATCAAGTTGGTTTTTCTTGTTAAACATATGGCATTATTTTTCAGCCGCTTCCCTCTCGTCCAGAATTTGCTCTGGGGAATTACTTCTTTAAGGCTGCTCAGTACAGTTTAATGCTCTTTTCTGAGAAGCAAATTTTGCATAGCTTGAAGGTTTGGAAGACGATGACTTTTGGTGGGTTCTTTTTTTTCTTTTTCTTTTTTTACTCTTATTTTTCTTCATTTTTTCTTTCTCTTTTTCTCTTTTTCTTTCTCTTTTCCTTTTTCCTTTCTATTTCTTTTCCTTTTTCATTTTCTCTTTATAGTTATTTATATTTATATTTTTGGTTCAGTCATTTTTAAAGAGAGGTGACACCTACAGTCCTCTGTCTCACAGAAGCTAAGGTAAGAAATGCCCTGTCCCCAAAAGCTTTCTCTCTGTCCTTATTTATTTTCCTTCAAACCTAACAGCTGACTGAGACTGGATGTCACCTGGGAGATGGATGCCCACTTTGGGACTCCTGTTTACACCTCCCACCTTTATCATTCAGCAGTTTCTGACCTAGGCACCAGTGGAACATGAGGCTAGCAAGTAGCTTGTGGTCCCCTTCTCCCCCATATCCCACTTGGGAAGGAGGAAGGCTGGAGAGGGTCCTGCCTGGATTTCTGAATCCCTTCCTCTCACAGAGTAAAAAGCTGCGGTCCTCCATAAACTCAGTTCTGCTCTGTCTGGGCTGCTCAGAGCTCTGGTGTTACAGTCATTGTTTTTCTTCCAGAAGAAATTGCATTGTGGAATGGGGATGGTGTGGTGCACACATTAATCTTGTCCTAAGATGCAGTCAGGATGTGGCCAGGTGCATTTTGGACTTGAAAAGTGGGCAGTGTCCCTGGGCCATACAGTTTAGAGGTGACTGTAGATACCTCGAAACAGGTTTTTCCTGCTGTGAGATCCTTTGCAGACCTACACCCCATTATTCTTAGTTATGTCCTTGAGGATCATCTAATACATTTCCATTTCTCCCTTGTGGTCCACACATTTCAGACAACTGTGGGCAGTTGGTTTATTGTCCTCAGCCTACCAGCACCTCATAACTCCTTGGAAACCAAAGTTTATGCCAGAAGTGAACAGGAAGCACATTCTTGCCTGAAACATGCGTGCCCACAACACCTTCCACTAATGAACACCCTCCCTGCACCCACATCCCACCCCTTTCTCCGGGAAAAGATGCCCAACTTAAAAGGAAAAGATTGAAAAAAAAATATCTTGCCCCCCCCCCCAAATTGCAGGTTTCTCCTGGTGCTCCAACGCTCATGAAATCTCAGAAGCTTTTTCAAGCAATTGAGATCTGAGGTAGGAAATCAGAGTTTAGGGCTGCTATTGGGAGCAGGTGCTCACAGGTTCATGCAGCTCTCCAGCCCGACGCTTGTTTCTCAGTAGGAGGCAGCTGGAAGAGATGGGGAATAACTCAGCGGGCGCACTAAATCAGCGGTCACATACACACATCTGCTGCCCTGGAAGGATGGCAAGATGTGCTGTATCTCCAAGCCTGGGCTGATCCTTCCAGAGATCCTGGAAGTCCTACGGTGTAAATTTGATAATTTAGAAATGGTAGAAGCTTCACAAAAGAGACAACTTGTCCTTGCAAGAGTCACTGAGCCTCTGATGCTCACCCTGCCTCTGTCCCTGCTCTTATATTTTTGTATATACACCATCTGCTTCAAAGACTACCTCCAACAGGCTTCTTACAGGTCACGTGTAACGAGTAGCCATGACTTACCCCAGCCAAATAATGTGAATCCCCAAAGATATTTCTTCTCTGAGAAAAATGCCATGAAGATGAGGCTGTGGAGATAGAGCCCTTCCACCAGAATCCAGTAGTAATTGGTTGCCAGGAAGTAGAGGAAGAAGGTAACTGCTACTTTACAGCCCACCTACAACAACCACAGAAAGACAGGGTTACATGAGGAACATTCTGTGAAATTTTTGCTCTACATAAAGCCATAATTGACCAAGATGGGTTGGAAAACAAGACTGAGAAAGGAGGAAAAATCATAAAATTCTGTGGCAGGATTTTTACAAGGGGGAAAAATTAGCGGAAGAACAGAATTGATAAACAATTGAGAAGAAAGCTTCCCCTCAGCTTGACATTTCATCTCCAACAGCAGGGCAATTGGGAGGTGTAGGAGGACAGGGCGCATGTGGAAAGGTGCTGACCTGATCCTACTCTCTCCCAACCCTGGTGATGAGGGGCTCACACAATTTCCAGGGCAGCTCTGTTTTATTTTTTTCCTGGTGTTTCTTGTCCATGTCAGAGGACAAAGAGCTGTGGCCAAACTGCCTCGGTCTGGGTGACCTGGTGCAAGCCACACCACTTGGAAATATTGCTCCCAACTCATGGAGAGATATGGGCACCTTGCCGAGGGTGAGTCACCCCATCCTGCCATGGATTTTCAAGATTTTCCAGGGCTGCGTATCTTTCTCAGGAAGGGTGAAGATAGCCTAGATGATTACTGTTGGCTTTGGTCCTCCAAGAGCAAATAAAAGCTGGAGGATTTCACCCACAGTGTTTTCTGAACAGACCTGAGCTGCAAGGTGGGAGACTTGGTAGAGATTTCCAGGACACACTAATCTTAAATGAGCTCCTAAGCTGACTTCTCACTCCCTGCTGACCTCCAATCCTTTGCTCTCTAGAGAGGAAAACCCTGACTGTGACTCAACGCTCCCCTGCCCTTCTTGGCAGAGCGGGGCAAAGCCACCCTTCTTCCAACATTTCTCAGCCCTAGCAGAGGAAGGCTGCAAAGCAATGATACCATACGGGGTTAATTGGTACGAAGGGACACATATGGCCATTTCTTGCCCTTGTGAACTCTGGGTGGCTTCATCTCACAGGAAGCCTGTGACTACCTAACACACACCATGGCAGCAGCACATCTCCATGTTGCCCCCTCCTTGGAGAGGAATACGGGCAACATGCAGAAAATGTTGGTTTTTTTTTTATTCTGGCACATTTATTCTTATGCTATCCCTCTGCCAATCAAAATGAATATGCACATATTATATACATATATATGTGTATATATATAAAATATGGGCATTTTTACACCCATTTTCATTTACAGATGAAGTGAGTAAAAATAGAAGGAAGATTGCTTAAAAAAACCCCACCATCCAGGCTTAATAATAACAATTTTTATATTTAAAAAATAATTAAATCACCATCTCCTCTACACAGGCAGCATTAAGGCAATAATTGCAAAGCTCCCACAAAAGAAATATGTTAATTGCCGCCTTCATTGCTTGTTTGCCTTTCAATTGGGAAGTGCCATTAAATTGCTAATACTCAAAGAATGCAGGATATTATCCTAATTATTCCTTATAATGAGTCCAGCCCGAGGAGAAATGGAAAACAATGCAGTGAAACATTTTGTGTCCTTTCCAAAGAGGGAGTGTTTAGATGTGTGTTGGGTGCTGCGGCCAGAGACTCACCAAATTAAGGAAACAGATCTCTGACATGAGGAGGAACCACAATAAGAAATTGCCATTTGGGGGACACTTGGATGAACAGTGGGACACTTTGTATATGCTGATTTTATGTAGGGGTGTTGGTGGCCAGGTCCTTCATAGTAGTGCAAGCTGTGAAAGGCTTGAGGAACAGAATGGATTCACAGGCAGAACAATATGTTGCCACGTTGCAAGACCCACTCCACCATGATGTCTGAGCTAGCTCAGATTTTTGATGATAAACCTTGACTTTAAACACTAAAATCTACCCCCTCTGTCTCTGCAGCATCCAACAGTTTGTGGATGATGAGCTATCACACCTAGGATCCACCATGGGAAATCCATGATGAGGTCGATGAGAAGGAGAGCAGCCAGCTTCAGGAGGTGGGGAGAACTTAGGACACTGAGGATGGGCTTCATCCCACCCAAGCACATGGATGATGCCGATATTGCCCTCTGAGCTTTTCGTATGATGAAAAGAGATTTGTGCTTTTGGAGACAAGCTCAAGTGACCTCACTTCAATTTTTATTGACTCGACTGGCTGCGTTGACCATACTCAGCTGACCACAAGTGGAACCTGAGGTGATTAGATTGAATGAAGGTGTCTCCCTTGTAGACATCTGCTTTTTGAACCCTACCCTTTCTTATGATAGTGCATAATTCCTCCACTGTCCCTTCTAAAGGGTCATTTTTTTTTTTTAATTCCAGATATGGGAGCGATAAACCACATTGGGAGTGATAAACGACATCGGGAGTGATAAACCACAACAGGAGCAACCAGCTCTCCTTTGCTGCAAAATCACAGCGAGGTGAGATGCCTACTACTGACCTTCTTCCTCACAAGCTACCTCTGCTCTGGCTCTAGAGTCAGGGCTGAGAGCCTCTCAAGACATGTTGTATAGTGGCTTTGCTACATCTGAGCGGTTGGTTCTATGGCACAGACGTTAGAGCACAGTGATGGCTCCATGGGTGATAGAGAAACGAGATCCAAGTGGAAAATCAGCCAACTGTGCATTGTGGTGGGAGAGGAACACACTGTGAAATGCAAGCCCTGATGTGCTTTGTGCTGGGATAACCAGGGGAGTTTCTAGAGACGTGCACTTTAGTGGGGAATGTTGAAAAGAGAAGCTGTAGATGGAGACCAAAATATCAACCTTGAACTCTACCTTTGACTGCCATCGGGAACAGCTCTTCCTTAGCTCTGAGGCTGGGCAGTGCCTCTGAGCCAGTGGATTGAGAGGGAATGGAGAGGGATGGGGAGAGGCTGTGGAGGAGGAGGAAAGAGCAGGGGAGCTGGTGTCTTTCAATAGGGTGGAAAATCCCCCTGAAAGAGGTAAGATATTGAACAGAGTGGACAGAGGCACAAAGCCTGAAGAAGAGGCTGCTCTGGCAATACTCACAAACTGCGATTTATCTGCTGGAGGTGCTTCAGTAATGGATTTCAAGTCTTCCTCTGAAATCCTTTCCATTTCCTCCAAGGCTGATCCGGAGTACAGGACTGCATCCTTCACAAAGATGCTCACGGCTCTCAGCATGAAGGAGACAAACAGGTGCATGTGGATGTAGTTTCTAGTGCAGTGCAAACGCCTGGAGGAGGAGACAGAGAAGGATTGGAGTAGTTTAGCCCATCTGTTGGACAAAACTCAGTGTCACTTCTGCTTCTGAAGAGCCCCAGCTCCTCTCGTTAGTGCTGTGCCACTGCTCACGGTTCACACATGGGGTTGGTAAATTAATTAATACCTGCTCCAGGGGTTTCTTAGAATCACGGGATGGTTTGGGTTGGAGGAGACCTTTCAAGGTCGTCAGGGACATCTGCAACTAGAGCAGGTTGCTCAGAGCACCGGCCAACCTCACTTGCAATGGTTCCAGAGATGGGGCATCGACCACATCTCTGGGCAATCTGGGCCATCGGCATCAACCCTCAGCACCAACAATTTCTTCCTTCTCTCCAGTATAAAATCTCCCTCTTTTATTTTAAACCCATCACCCCTTTTCCTGTCCCAACAGGCAGCAACAACCCCAGAAATGCTGATTGTAAAGCGCTTTTAGATCCTTTTTGGGGGAAAACCTGAATGCTAAGAAGTGAATGGGTTAGACTTGTATCTACGAGGTGTGTTTGTAGAAATAATAAGTGTGCCTTTGGGGAGAAGAAGGAACTATCTGCCGTGTTGTGGTCCCCTTCTGTCCTCTGTAGCTCCGTTGCCTCGCTAGCCATGCTTGAATTTACGGATGGCTTTATCACTTCCTTTGGAGGAGATTGTGATAGTATTAACAGTTGTCTCCTGTGCTATTATAATACAAATTATGCCAAGTGGAGCTGCAAAGGCCCAACGAAGAATGGGCTTTGTTCCCTGCATTTGAAATGTAGTCACTGAATCTCTGGACTGTGTATAACCTGGAATTAAATCTCTCTTGGTCCCTGCTGCTGCTCTGGGGACAAAAATGCTCCAGCACAGTTGCCCATGTAGGCTGGGCTGTAAGTGAAGTGCTCTGACTGCGTGAATAAAAAGAGAACGTGTCTCCTGAAACCTGGAATACGCTTGCAGACATGGACGCTAAATATTTTAACAACCCTGCCAGTGTCCAGTGAGAAATGAAGCAGGAGGGAAAGGGTTGAGAGTACAGGTGGGTGCTGGCAGGGTTGGGTTCTGGGTCTACATCACATGAAGTGCCTCCAGGAGGGGTATGTCATCCCCTTTGGCTTATGTCCCCTTTGTGCCTATCCAAGCACATCCTCCTGACCTCCTTCTGATCACTGAAGAGAGAGCTGAGCACTTTTTGAGCCAAAGAACACACATTTTCTGCCCAGTGGCATGTGGCTTAGCTTGAACTTGCATGGTGGGAGCTGCTGAGTCCATCTGCAGACACCATGCAGCTGTTTGCTGCATGGAGAATTTTCCCTCACAGTTGTTGTCTGGGTCCTGCTGTCTGCTAGGAGAAGATACTGCCAGTCACCAAAGGGAAGCAAATCTGGGGCTCAGGAGATCGTGGTTCAGCATGCTGCTCTACCTGCAGCTCACCAGTATGGTTACTCAACAGACAAACTTCCCACTGTGAGCAACACCTTCCATCCCTCCCATCCCTTCATCTCTGTAGCAGCAAGAAGACGGAACAACCAGGTCTGAGGAATGGATGGCATGGGTTCAAAATGGTATTTAGGGGTCTACATCCCTTGGTAGGGGTGGTGAAAAGGTGGGCAGACAATCAGTGTTAGGAGGGTAAGTGGTCAGTTTTGGATCCCTAGGTACAGCAGCAGTATGGGGAAAGCAGAGGAGTCTGTCCAGCATTTTTACATGGCTGGGGTCCACTTCAGCTGGTCTATCCTTCATGAATTTTGGGGATTGGGTTAGAATTTCCATTATGAAACCCTAGCTACATAAAAATTATCTGTCTAAATCTAAGCCAGTCATCTGGAGGAATAATAGGGACTAAAAAGCCTAGAGAGACTTCCAAGGGAGACAAACCTCTTCCTGGAGACAACTCTCTTCCCATTTGCTACAAATTGGGTCTAGAAAACTCCATTGCAGGCAAGTGGAAGAAGTTCAAACATCCCACCCACCAACCCCCAAGAAGGTTGACCTAAAATGACAAGCTAACACAGCCCAAAGCACAGATGCAACCTCCTGTGGCTTGCTGAAGAAGCACATGCCACCCCACATTTATCCTTTAGGAAAGCCCGAGGCTTTTCCAGTCAAGCGACTGGAAGGAAGGTAGGTAGAAACAGAGCCGCCTACCTGAAGTATCCCAGGATAAGGACAGCAACTGTGAGGGATCCCAGAGAGATGGAGTATCCAACAGTATAAATCAAATAGAGGCGATCAAAGACCTCCTGCAGTACAAATGATGGAAAAAATAGCGTCACATTAGAACGCGTCCTACTGCATCGTAACAACCGTGGTAGCAGCACAGAGATTCGGGCTATTGGACCTGCCAGGGGTGTACAGCTCTGGGAAACCTTTGGTGATCACACTTCTTGTCCCTTTTTTGATGTAAAGAGCAGCTTGGACAGTGGTATCCACCTTTCCTAATGAGCCTGGGTTGGGGGGAGTTTTACAATGTACTAGTGACGGAGTCGGGTTAATCCCACGTCTGGGAGTTTTGCAGCACTTTTCATCCCAAAGGAACCCAAAGCGCTTTACAAACGTGGCAACTTTGGCTTGAACAAAATGCCCACTGACCTGGGATTTTGGTTTTTTTTTTTTTTTTTTCTGGAACTGTAAAATATATCCATTGAGGCTCTGCTGTACCATTGCTGAATGACTGATATCCAGGCTGATGGAGTGTCAACCCACCACAGAAAACACGGAGAGGATATACTTTGGCCATGGCATAGGAGAAGAAATCACCCCCATTTCTTTGGTTTTGTTTGTTTGGGTTTTTTTTTTTCTTTTATGAAAAGCAGCCTATGACTGTGGTTATCCAACCCAGACACAACTCAACATGCCAAAGACCCATTGGAAAAGATCCTGTCACAGGAGAGCTCATAGTAATTAATCCTTTCATGGGTTTTAGTTCTCTTGGCCCTCAATATATTAGAGCTGGGCTTAGAAACCCTGAGCATTCCATTAAATATTGCAATGTTTTTCTTCACCTTGTGCTGGGGCAAACGGCTTAACTCGGGGATTACTGATTATCTGCCTGAAAAGGGTTAAAAATGCCTGCCAGCGTCCTAGCTCATCCTGCCTTTCGTCGCCTGAAATTAGAAATAAACCCCCAAAGAAACCAACCAATTCAGCATCTTTCTCCTCGCTCCCTCCTCCCGCCGTTCCCTCACCCCACCCGCTGGGTTGCAATAACATTAGTAACGCTGGGCTCTGAATGACAGCTCTGATTTTGATTTGAGGCGAAGAAACGCTGTCCTGGAATGCGAAACCTCAGCCCTATTACATCAGAATCCCCAGATATGCGCCTGTTTCTTTGCGGTTTCCATTGGCGGAGTGGTGCGCTTGCCAATATTAACCTACGTGTGTGTATGTGCGTATTTTTAAATGTATATATATATATCTATATCTATATCTATCTGTGGAGGCAGCAGGCATTAAAAAGCCAGTGTGAGCAGATTCAGGAGCTTTAAGGGGAAAAAAATAAAACCTCCATCCCTTCAAACCCACTGCCAAGCTGGAATCCTCTTTGAACTGGAAAACGTCTGCATCTATGGCAAAAATATATCTATATAAATATATATATAAAAAAATAATAAATACTAGTCTGAGTTTAGGATTCCTGGTAATCAGGCAGTTGTGAGGTGTTACAAAAGCGTCCCTCAGCTCCATTCAGAAATTTAACTGGAAAGATCCACGTTCCTATCGGACAACGACACCGTTGTAGGAGCGATGGCCTTGGGAAGAGCCTGCTGATTGGCTGGCAGGACGTTTTCTGAGGCTGTGGTTAATTCCTCTGATTAACCACAGGGCCTCTTTTTGAAAGGATGTTGAGTCAGAACTGCCAAGACACACAGGCGCATGGATGCGTGCACGCTGCTGTGCTCGCCTGCAGGGGTAGGTGCCACGAATCTTACCCGGTGTCACCATGGGGAGCCTTCAGGGAAGGTCATTTTTTGGGTGCTTAGGTCATTGGGGAAAACCTCAGGAGCAAATAGTTGAGTATCTCCAAAAGCTTGCCCAGGGCAGCCTTTGGGAAGGCAGCTCATACTCAGGAGTGTTCGTCCTCAGGAATGGTGAGACCTGGATTTACCCAGGAAGGAAAAAAAAAAAAAAAGAAAAGCTCTAAAGGCAATTCCAGGTCTCACTCATCTCCTAGCGCAAGGGAGGTCCCAGCTCAGTGGAAACCACAGTGCTGAATCAGGAAAGGTCCTCCAGGTAACAAAATATTGAGTCATCTGACAGCTGAAACAACCACCTCCATGGTCTGAGAGCCCTCTTTTTGGAGCTGAGATGGAAGGGAGTTTAAATAATTCACAGAAGACCACAAAGGTGATGCATGGCCAAGCCATGGACACATCCTGGACTTCCATAGTCTCAAGACAGTGCACTGCTTACTAGACCATCCTGCTACAGCAGGAGCTCTACGTAATCATAGAACCATGGAATGCTTTGGGTGGAAAGGGACCTCTTAAAGGTCATCTAGTCCAACCCCCCTGCACTGAGCAGGGATATCTGCAACTAGAGCAGATTGCTCAGAGCCCTGGCCAACCTTCCCTGGAATGGTGCCAGGGATGGGGCAGCCACCACCTCTGTGGGAAACCTGGGCCAGGGTCTCACCACCTTCAGAAGCAACAATTTCTTCCTTCTCTCTGGTCTAAATCTCCCTTTTTCAGCTTAAACCATCCCCCCCTGTCCTGTCCCAACAGGCCCTGTCCCCATCTTTCTCACAGGCCCCTTCAAGTCCTGGAAGGCTGCAAGAAGGTCTCTCCAGAGCCTTATCTTCTCCAGGCTGAACACCCCCAACTCTCCCAGCCTGAAGTCCCAGCAGAGGGGTTCCAGCCCTCAGTTCATTTTTGTGTCCAAGTGATGGGAAAGATAAGGGATGGATCTGGCCCCACCTTTCTTCCCCTTTATTCCAGCTTTCCCGTGCCTTTTGTATCTGACATCTCCCTAAAGAGTAACCAACTTGTCCCCTTCCCCTGCAAAAGAATGCTCTGGAGACCTTTCTGTTGCATGTCTGAGACAGTTTTTTTTGCTTCTGAAGGGTGCTGGTCAGGATGAGGTCCCCCTAATATGGCTGAGCTGGTTTTGTCCTTGGTGATGGACTGCCCATCAAGTCATGCACCATGCATCCTCTCTAGGATATAATTTGCGGTGCTCTCGGGTCACTGCACAGCCTCAGGCCACTTCCTTTCCCTCATCCTCTCTCATCACACGCTGTGAAGCTCCACCAAACCATGACCATCTATCTGGTACAGGAAGGTGAAATGATCTGTCCGCAGTGAGCCAGCCCACCACTGGACTTGTCCAGCAGACTTTAGGCATAAACCAGCAGCTCCACGCTTAAAGGTGCTACAGCATCTACAGGAACCAACCAGACTGAGCCTATAGGCCTGAAATGAGGACTGAATGACAGGGTTGGTTGCAAGAATGAAGAGCACATCTCAATGAAGCTTCTTTTTTTTTTTTCCCCTCCCTACAAGTACTTTAAAACATCTGCCCATCTTCTTTGGTGCAAATGTGTGATACTTTGATGGCATTTCATCTGTATATACGCTATGTAAACACATTTTATGCCATCAGTTTGAGGCTACACAAAGTTGTTCACTTTTAAAAGGCCCCCAGAGAGCTCCAAGAACAAAAGCCGGATATGGAAGGCTTTTGGTTTGAACAATGGAGTTTAGATAAAGCAGCCCTGCAACACTCTGTGCCGTTCCCATTGTGTTTGGGATGTGACGGATTCTCAAGACCTCTCTGATTTCCCTAGAAGCAGTAAAACCACCATGGTATAAACAAGCAGTAGCAGATGAAGACAGGATTGGTGGGCTGATCTTAGGATGGGTCCATCTTGCTAGGCTGGTGGTTTCCAAGCTGAGCTAACCTCCCAAGTTGCTGGCTCATACTCCCCTTCCCCATGATGATTTTCAGTAGATGTAGGTCACATTTACCCTTAAGCTCATCCTTGAAAACAGGATGGGTTTGACCTGCTTTAAAAAAAAAAAAAAAAAAAAAAAGGAAAAAAAGAAAAGTGTTTGGCATTAGTGTTGTTTTTGGGGAGATGGGAATGAAGGAAATTTCTTCTTATTGAGCGAAATATGACACTGCTCCTGCCAATGTCTGAAAAGGTGACCAAACCCAAGGTCCTTTTACACCTGCTCCCTGTTTCCTACATGCCCAGGAACAAATGCTTAGGGAAGAGTGTAAGAACAGAACCAATCTAGAATAAACCAGGGACATGGTTTAGCAGTGGACTTGGTAGACTTAGGTTCATAGCTGGACTTGATGGTCTTAAAGGTCTTTTCCAACCTGAAGGATTCTCTGACATATAAATATATATATATTTATCATCTGGTGGTTATGAAACAGGGCTGTATAACCTCTCACAACGTTCATCAGCTTGTGGTTCAGCAATGTGAAACATGCAGCAGGCAGAAAAAGAGCTGGTGTGCAACCACACTGACTTTCTTGAGGAAGCATTCCCCTTCCTTCCCTTGTCCTACTGTCTCTCTTTGAACACCGGGTAGAAAATGAACCAAGCAGAGCTGCCTGATCAGGGTGCTGGGGTGGGATGCTACAGGTTTCTCAGCTTATCTGTTCAGAAGCAGGGAGATTTTCAGAAGATTCAGGGGGCAGTTGGGATGGGGAATGCCCATGCATGTCTCCTGGGGAAGGAGTGTGAGAACAAGATTTTCTACCATCTCTGCTCCACTGGTGAAGGGTTATCTTAAAAGCAGAGTATGAGAGAATATAGAGAATCACATAATAATTTTGGTCAGGAAAGATCTTTAAGATCATCAAGTCCAGCTGTTAATCCAGCATTGCCAGGGCACCACTGACCCATGGCCCTCAGCACCACAGCTCCATGTGGGGCTTTGAAACTCCTCCATGGATCATGGGGACTCTACCACTGCCCTGGGCAGCCTGGGACAGCTCTGGACAACCCTATGAGGGGATGAAATTGTTTCTCAGCTCCAACCTAAACCTCCCCTGGGGCAACTGGAAGCCGGTTCCTCTTGTCCTGCTGCTTGTTCCTCAGGAACAGAGCCCGATGGCCCCTGGCTCCCCCCTCCTGTCAGGAGCTGTCAGAGCCAGAAGGTCTCCCCTCAGCCTCCTTTGCTCCAGGCTCAACAAGCCCAGGTGCCTTAGCCGCTCCTCAGAAGACATTTACAGACTGTTGTGTCACAACGTCTTTCAGCGCTGCCCAAAGTCACAAAGAAAAGGGCCTTCTCTTTCCATGAGGTTCTGCTGAGACACCTTTCCACAAAACTCCTTCCAACCCCTTGCTAAACCATTGTCTTCTACAGACCACATCCAAGACATGGCTTCTCACGGTAAGATTAATATTAGCTGCAAGGCGGTTGGGGAAGCACACTTCAGTAGCTAGCTCCAGCCTACCTGCTCTCCTGGCTAAAGAGAGGACATCAATCTTCAGGGCTGTCAATCCCACGTCCTTCAGCAGCGCTAATTTTCCCTTAGCAAACAGCCCAAGAGCAATTTCTCCCTGGGCAGTAACGAGCTGCTAATTCTCCCGGCTCTGATGGCTTTACCCTAATGCTGCTAATTTCAGAAAGCGGTTTCCGCGCTGCCCTGTGTGAAATAATCCTGGTTATACGGGTCAGGAAAAGGTAGCGAAAGACACCAACTTTCTCTGGGGCCCTCTGTTTGCTGCTGTGCTCGATCTTATAATTATCACACCGAGGCTAAAATGAGAAAAGTACACACCTAAACCAACAGACACAGACATATATATATGTGTGTGTATATGTGTGTGTGTGGACGTGGGTGTTTATTTAGGGGTGTGTGTGTCTCTCTATAGAGCTATCTATAGATACAAGCCTATTTCTAGCAATAACAGTGCAGAGGTGTATATATAGTCAGAGACAGACTTTCATGCTTCCCAATGCATAGCTTCTTAAACGTCCGTCTGGTGACATCTGGTCGGCTGCTGCCCTGTTCAGAGTCGGCCCACGAGCTCCTTTCAGAAAGTCGGTTAAACGCAGCTGTTACTGGTGACGCAAAGATGCTGTTCCCCAGGGCGGGTGGAAATAATAATAGAAGACAATCTCTCTCTCAAGATGACTAGTCTATCTTGCCAAATTCCCCGATTCTGACATCTCTTGACATATTTACTTCAAGAAAAAAAAAAAAAAAAGCAAAAAACCAAACCAAAGCAAACCAAAACAACATCAAAGGAAGGTTTATTAATACCAGTGCTTCAGAGCCATGCTTTGGTGTGGAAGGCAAGAAGCCTTCCTTGCTCTCTGAAAGTCATCACCCAACTGAGAAGGAAAAAAAAAAAAAAAAAAAAAGAAAAGGAAGGTCATTCCTTTTCTCCTTTCTTTCCAGAGTGCTTTTCATACCAGAAGGCCCAAGAGACCTGCAGTGGGTGTCTAAGCATTGCTTCACTTGTCACCAAAATGTGGCCACCTCTACAGTGAAACATGACAGTGTGAGACATCACTATGAGGTGAATGCAGGGCTGGGCTGAGGAAAGCACTCTCTTGCAAATAGAAGGGTAATAATAATAATACTAAAAAATAGAATCATAGAATCATTTTGGTTGGAAGAGAACTTGAAGCTCAGGAAGGCCAACCGCTCCTCCAGCACTGCCAGAGCACCACTAAACCATGGTCCTCAGCACCCATCCTCACAGCTTTGAAACCTCTCCAGGGATCACAGGGACTCCACCCCTGCCCTGGGCAGTCTGGGCCAGCCCTTGACAACCCTCCAGGGGAACAAATTGTTCCTCAGGTCTAACCTAAACCTCCCCTGGTGCAACTTGAGGCCAGTTCCTCTTGTCCTAGTGCTTGTTGCATGGGAGAAGAGGCTGACACCCACTGATAATAGATGGAAAGCATTTGTTAACCAAGATACAACTCCAAAGCTGAAGGAAACCTGTTTTTTCTAATGTTCTTTGCACTGGGCAGTTATCACAGGCAACACCGTGTTGTCCATTTAATCTGAATAACGATGATGGTCTAATTCATCCTACCATTAAATATCTTTAAATTGATCTCTATAACTAGAAGGGAAAACTCATGGCAAAAGACAACTGTGCCTTGTGTACAAATAATGAGGATGATAATTTGGGGATGGTTTATTAGAACAGGTCACGAAGAGCAGTAATTTTCCAAGTAAGACCAGGGGTTGAGAATAAAAAGGAAGCCTTCTGCATCATGACACCTCATGTAATGTCTCTCCATTAGGAAACACAGTCCAAGTCCCCTGTGCAGTGACCACCTCTACTCTCCAGGGGAACAGAAGAAGATAGATACATGAAACCCAGGACAACAGACTTTACTTTCAGGCTTTTTTACCAGCCTGGGAGTGTAAGGTCTCTATTTCTTCCTTGTGCTGATAACAATCGGACAACTCTCTCTTATTCTTTGTACCCTTCCCCTACTGATTGACCTTAATCAAGTTTAAGCTGCTAGCATGGGAGGCTTAAAAGAAAGGATCTCTTTTGTCTAGGGGAAATCTAGGAGACTTGCTCAGATGGAGAGGTCTGCAGCAGATGACTCCCACCTCAGGACATGGCTGAGACAGGTGGGACAGGGGAGACAATGACTTCAGAGAGGTCAAGAAATTGTTGGACTTAGTAAAGCTTTCAGCGTGAGCAACATACTCGGTGACTCCAACCCTCATTCCAAAAACTTGCCGGAAACTCTGGGGCTAAACCACCTTTTTTTTCCACTGGGAAAAGATGAATTACACAAGACTTCTTCTAAAAGTGAATGTTGTCTAGCACTGAGACAACACACTTTGTTATTAAGTAGCTGTAGCTAGTGTATACAACCTTGTCTTCTCCTTGACTACATGACAATGTGTGAAGATGCTCAAATAACATCTTTCCTCACTCAACAACTTCATTCATATGTTGCTTCTCCATTGAGGAAAAAAAAAACCAAAAAACCAAAAAAACCCCCATGCTGTGGTTGGATTTAAAATTAAGAACATTCTCCCATAGGGACTGTGTATCATCTTCTAGCCTGCTCCTCATCATGAAGCTTGTGGTTAGATCTTTATCATGGACTGTCTAAAAAAATAACCCTTGCTGCTAACGCTCAGTCCCTAATGCCATACCCCATGTCCAAGGAGGACATCTTCCAAATACCACCAAGAAGACTGAGGTTCCTGCTAAATTCTTTTCAAATTGCAGAAATATTGCAGCAAGCCGTGTGTGGGTGGAAATACCTCTGCAAAATAAGAAGGTCATATCCTCTCAGGTGACTCCACAGACAGGTTTGCTGTCACGTTAGCACGGAGATGCTGCCGTGATGCACTCATCTTAGGAGACATTCAGAAGCACAATGGAGCCCCAGCTGGGCTCAGACCCACACAGAGAGGTAGGAAATTTCTGCCACCTACTATTTTGCCAATCACCTGAATTTGTGTAAAAATAAGACCCCTAGATCTGATGTATAGACAGACAACTTTTTTTTTTTTCTTTTCCACCAAACCCTTCCATGTGCTCTGAGTCCTTCTTCTAATGTTGGCTGCTGTGCCTGTTTCAAAATTGTGACTACATCAGAATTAGTATGAGATCTGCTCTTACATGTTAATTTGCTTTAGCAAAGGACTTTGACCCCACCCATCTCCAACGAGCAGAGCACGTAAAACCTCCAATCCTTAATTTATACCTCTCAACCGCGAGGTTCTCTGTTAATCACCTACAGAAGCCTGGTTGCTCCTGGTTTGATTGACACATCTCTTAGCTCTGTGTTTGTACAGCCCCTAGCACAGATAAGCACAAAAGCATTGGAATTATTGGCGACAACCTGGTAGCAAAATTATTTCCTGGTAGGGAAGAGGGAGCCTCAGTGCTGTGGAACAACCTCCAACCACGTCTTACTGTCCCCGAGCCCACTTCAACTTTTCCCGGGATCTCTTTATAGACGGGATCATGGCAGTTGGAGGAACCCTTTCTGGCTTTGAGGACAATTTCAAATGCAAATAATTCCCCATCAAAACAAAGATGTGGCTTTGTCAATCTCAGACATAGTTTCCAAGAGGAGGCAGCGAACCCATCAAAGGTTTTAAATAAGACAGTTTTCCTTAGGTTAACCATGAACGAGGCCAACACTTCATGCTCCATGCACAAAAACAATTGCCTACCCTTTCCCTCGTCTCATTGGTGAGGAACTTGGCACATTCACTGTAGTTTGCCCAGGTGCGGTTGTTGCCTGGGACCAGCTCCCAGCTCCCGTTCAGGTCACACCGGCGATAAGCATGGCCTGTGGGAGAGAAAGGAGAGATAGAGTGAATGGGAGTAGAACTGGTAGAACATGAGAAACATCTTCCAAGCGTGGATCCCATCAACCCTGATGCCTTCTTCCTGTTTTGAAGCTCAGCTGCAAGAATACGCTTTCCATCTCCTCAGCAACTTTTATCAGTTTTCAAGCTGAGAAACATCAGAGAGCTAATAATAAGTTGTGCTTAGTTTAGGTTAAGATATTGGATCTACAAATCAAGGAGAGAAGCTTTGAAAAGTCCCAAAGCACAGAATCGTCCTCAGAGTTGCAGCTCTCCCTTTGAAAATAAGCAGTGATCTATATTATGCTGTTCTTTGTTTGCAGATTAAGCACATCTCAAGATAGGTTTTTCCATGGTTACCCTCCTCATCATGATGGAGAAAGAAGGCAAGGCTTCATCTGGGGATTCACCTGGCAGCTAAAACCATCCATATTCTGTGAGGGGGTATGATTTAATGAACTGTGTGTAAAAAGGCCTATTACAGTTAATAAAGAAAACAAGAGAATTGCCTGGAGTAGGCTCTGGAGAGACCTTCTTGCAGCCTTCCAGGACTTGAAGGGGCCTGTCAGAAAGATGGGGACAGAGTTTTAAGCAGAAAGTTGGGACAGGACAAGGAGGGATGTGTTTAAACTAAAACAGGGAGATTTAGACCAGAGAGAAGGAAGAAACTGTTGATGCTGAGGGTGGTGAGACCCTGGCCCAGGTTGCCCAGAGAGGTGGTCAATGCCCCATCCCTGGAACCATTCCAGGGGAGGCTGGCCAGGGCTCTGAGCAATCTGCTCTGGTTGCAGATGTCCCTGTTCCCTGCAAAGGGGTTGGACTGGATGACCTTGAAAGGTTGCTTCCAACCAAAACCATTCTATGAATCTATGAAACCAATTAACAGATCTATCTGTCCTGTGACTACAGAGGGAGAGGTTATAGAGTCTACCCCTGCATCTAAGGGTCTGAATCTGAACCCCCATCCTAACTGACTTGACCAGTGTCCATCAGTGAGGTGGGGAATCCATCCCGTAGGGTTATGGAGAAAAAAAGGGATGGATTTCCTGTTTCTCCTGGTTCTTTATCATGAAATGCATGTACAGGGGTCTCTGTGAGAGGCTGTCACCTATGGGACAAGCTGGCTCAGCTCACAGTCCCCTGTAGAAAAGGCAGGACAGGGTGCACTGGAATATCGTTACTTGTGTTCTGAAAACAGCGTTGGGTGCTCTGGTGGGAACATACAGTCCCGATTCTCTAATTTTTCAGTCTTTGGGTGCACAGCTTTGCCTGAGGAAAAAAAATGCTTCAGCTTTGAACACCCACTGAGGTGCGGAGCAAGGGGACTTCAGTCTCTTCTAAAAACATGCTCAGACTTTGTGGCACCGCAGGCAAGCCAAGAAATGCGCTGCTCGAGGGAAGGCGAGATAGGGAGGAATTCACATGTTCTGGTTACCAGCGTTGTTCTCAGATACCTACTGCAGGGGTCTGGGCAGGGATCAGGGGCTGGAATGAACCAGACAGCGACGTGAAGAATATAAACTGGAATAATATCTTGAGAGTTTCTATTGCTATGCAAAGTTTGTGGTGTCAAACAAAGACAGGGTTGTAATGTTGCAAGACTACCCAGTTGTGTGTAACTGGTGCTTATAATGCCCCACTACATACTGAGTGGGGCAGGTGGAAAATTGGTCCTTGTTTAGGTTAAAAAAGAGCTTTTCTTTCAGCTTTAAAAAAAGACCCCAAACTTAATGACTGTTTCTTTACTTTTTTTTTTTTTTTTTTTTCACTTCAATTTCCATGGCTTTACTCCTGCTTGGAAGGGAGTGACACAAAAAATAGAAGCTGAAGAGGATTTCTAATTTTCTGACTCCCAGGTCCCCCTTCCCTGCAGCTCACCAGGCTCTGCTGGCACTGAGAACACCTACCTTTGTGGTTGAAGTCATAGATGTACTCGGGACATGGCATAGCCACCACTTTGCCTGGCACACCCTCGGGCCAGCAGACGATACCATCCCACTCAGGAAGACAAAAGCCATCTGTGGAGAAGACACAAAGATAAAGAAGAGTCACCGGACCTGCAGAGGTGACAGTAATGCTCCACCATTTGGAGAGGGGTCTCCATGAAAAAGCCAACAACACTGTCATTCAATTCAAGAAAGTCCCTCTTAGGCATCATTGTGATTTTCTTCTTAGTGTTTAGCTCCAAAAGGTGCAACTTCTCCCAAGTTTTGTTGCAGAAGGATACGGTCAGACATGGGATAATAGCTGAGAGGGGTCAATGATTCTGGGAAGTTGATGTCCCTTGTGGGCTGGAAGAAATGAAAATGGGGCCATACTCTTGTCAGTGGTGCTCAGTGACAGGACAAGGGGCAATGGGCACCAACTGGAACCCAGGAGTTTCTGTCTGAACAAGAGGAGAAACTTCTTTGGTGTGAGGGTGTCAGAGCCTGTCCCAGGCTGCCCAGGGACGTGGTGGAGTCCCCATGATTCCTGGAGGGGTTTCCAAGCCATGGAGATATGGTGATTTCTTGTATGGAGCCGTCCAACACTGAACCCAGGATTCGAGGTCTGGAACAATCTATCCATCTGATCAACCACCATTTTGTGCATCTTTTGCAGTTCCCCTTCAGATCTGTATGTTCAATGTGAACTACATTTCCAGCCCATGAGGAGGAACCATGAACCCAAACCTAATCTGGTGCTTACACACACTTTTGCACAGGGCTGTATTAACTGCAGTCATCCATTAAAATCCAGGTGCAGGAATTTGAAGTAAAAAGCAAAAACCGGTGAATTTGCCGCAGCTCTGCTTTCAGAGCAGCTCCTGCATCCCGTGAAGGAGTTGATCAGCAGTGTATAAATATCTGACAGAGAGGAGCTACGTGCAAAACAAAATAAAGCAGTACAGCCTGCTCTGGTCTGCAAAAGAGCTCCACTTGTAAAGAAATGATAAGCATAGCCAAGATCTCAGCAGGTTTCATTGATATCAAAGCAAGTGCTTTAACAATCTTTCAAGCCAGTGGTCATTTATCCTTTCTTGTGCTTGCACAAGATTAAAGAAGAATCCAGGATTGCTTTAGAGACCTTTCTTTGGCTGGTGCAGTGCCCTCCAGGATTGGAGCTGACGGTGATTAGCTCCCTTTGCTGGTATTTTAGGATGTGAAAAACAGGCAAAAATCATGGCTTAACAGCTGGTTTTTTATCTTTAATTTAGCACTGATGAAAAGGACTTGACCAATTGGTGCCTATCTTCTAAAGCATTAACTTGGAGCAAAGGTAGAGGAGCTAAAATTCCTCAGCATCGGTGTGATAAAGAGGAAGGAGTTTATTGTATTTGCTCTGCTTCCAGTCACATTAGAGGAAGAATAATACTACATTTCCTATTCATGAGAACTGGGAAAGCCCTTCCCTTTGGCTCATTATGTTGCAGGATGACTTACACTGTGAAAAACAATGTATTTATTTTTCAGTTCTCTGGAAGGATCAAAAGAAAAAGGATAAAATATGTTCCCTGCAAAATTTGGAAGAGGTTAAATGTTATTGTCTATGAGGGCTTGTTTTTTTTTCAGACAGGAAAGTAAATAAAGACTTCATTTAGCCCTCAGAGTGGTCTTACTTAAAATAAAACAAATTCTTTTTTAGAAAATAAATGCATTTGGGTAAACTTGAAAATCAACGCTGTGGAGAAAAGACATCGAGGAGAAAAATATTAATCTGAATGTCACACTATGACTCAAACTAGGACAAATGCTCAGAGAAAAACCTTCCCTGTTTCCAGTATCTTCAGAACAACTTGCAAGGGTCAGCCTACACTTTTAAGTAATTTCATTTAGCATCATACTGCAAGATTTGTCCAGAAAATATTAATGTGGAAAAGTACCCAGTGACTACATCCTTCTCATGCTGTAAACAGGTGCAGAGAAGGAGACAAACATTCAACCTTCCCACAGAACAAGGGGTGATGGGTTTAAACTAAAAGGAGGAGATTTAGACCAGAGAGAAGGAAGAAAATTTTTATGATGAGGGTGGTGAGAGCCTGTCCCAGGTTGCCCAGAGAGGTGGTACCTGCCCCATCCCTGGAAAGATTGCAGGGCAGGTTGGCCAGGGCTCTGACAAACCTTCTCTGGTTGTAGATGTCCCTGCCTCCTGAAGGGGGGTTGGACCAGATGACCTTGAATTGTCCTTTCCAACCCAAACCATTCTAGAATTCTATTATTCTCTCTGTTCCTTCCTCCCTCACTTCGCTCCATCTCCTCTGGTCTGTGGAGCCCCTGTGGCATCTTTACCATAAATTTCACCAGCTTGAGAGCACTGATGTGATAACTGGGATCCAATTCTGCACTTTCTGCCTCCAACTTTCTCCTATTTTACTGACTTTAGAGGCCACTTAGCAACTGAGCTGATGATAAAATGGGGAGGGGAAATACCATATATTCCATTGGTATTCTGCTGGAATCAAAAAAAGACTTATCCTTTTGTTTGTTTTTCCCAAATATTTCCTCTAAACATTTTTTTATCTTGCTTTATAAAAGTATTAACAGCACTAACAACTTGGCTTGTCTCTGTTGTTTTCCTTTTCTCCTGGTCATTTCTCAAAAGAGATCCACACTGAACTACAAGAAGAAATCTGAAAAATGTTGAGGGGCTTCAGGAAAACAATAAAAAAAATCCACAAACCGACAATTTTTCCTGATGGCTAAGTTTGAAAATGAAAGAAAAAAAAAAATCAATTTTTACAGCCTTTTATATAAACTATCATTAGAAAAAACAAAATCCACCACCTGGAAGTGGAGTATTTTGGCATACTAAAATTACATATGTCTCCCCTGAGACACTATTACCAATATTTAGAAGTGTAGATAATGAGAAGGGATACGGTTTGTTCTACATGTTGCTTGGAAAGCCCTTGAAACATTTCTCTTTTTTGGGGTGAAAAATAGTTAGAGGGTTCAAATGCTCTGTTTGGATTGACACAGGTGGGTAGGTTTGGGACATGAAGTCACATGATCCAAGTGAACTGGGAATGCAAAACATTTGTTTTCTTGTGAGAAAGAGGTTTCACTGAAGATGCAAGTCCAAAGGAATTCCCAAACTTTTAAGAAAACAAGTAAATCTCATACATATCCCACATCCCAAGCGTCTTGGAAGTCTATCAGTCATTCAGGCAACACTGAATGGAGGATATTGCTTCACTCACAGGTATGTGCATATATGGGTGAAGCTCCTCCAAGAAATTAGTCTTGCAGGAGAACATGAGTAGATGGAAGCGGGGCAAGACCTACGATAGAACTGTAGAATTGTTTTGATTGGAAGAAACCTTTAAGATCATTGAGTCGAACTGTCCTCCCAACACTACCAGGGCATCATTAAACCATGTCCCTCAGCATCACATCTCTACATCTTGGAAAGCCCTCCAGGGATAACAGAGACTCCACCACTGCCCTGGGCAGCCTGGGACAGCCCTGGATAACCCTCCAGGGGAACAAATTGTTCCTCAGCTCCAACCCAAACCTGCCCTGGGGCAACTGGAGGCCGGTTCCTCTTGTCCTGGTGCTTGTTTCTTGGGAGCAGAGCCTGACACCCCCTGGCTCCAACCTCCTGTTAGGGAGCTGTTGAGACCCAGAAGGTCTCCCCTCAGCCTCCTCTTTTCCAGGCTGAACAAGCCCAGGTCCATCAGCTGCTCCTCAACAGATTTGTGCTCCAGCCCCTTCCCCAGCTCTGTTGCCCTTCTCTGGCCACATTCCAACCTCTCAACATCCTTCTGGGAGGGACCAAAAACTGACCCCAGGGTTTGAGGGACAACCCAGTGCCAAGTCCAGGGGCCAATCAATCCAGCCTTGCCAGGCCCCTCTGTAGAACCTCCCAACCCTCAAGTATCTCAGTACTCCTGCTCAACTTGGTGTCGTCTGAAAACTGACTGAAGGTACAAGAGAGAGAAAAAGAGAGGCATGTTTGGGCTATGCCTGCTGACTGCTCAGACTGTATCCCCAGGGTGCATTGAAAGCTCTTCTCTCCTGCCTGCTACTTCTCCCTTGGCTCCTCCTTCCTTTCCTTCCCCCCAGTCTCAATCCTGGTTTCTGTGCAAGTGGTACATGCATGTGGAGAACACATTAAAACCATCTGCAAGGCTGCTTGGCTGCCGGATAAATGCAAACACGGTCCTGAGGTATTTATCTAGGGGTATGGAATATAAATCAGCCCGACTTATTCTGGCACTGTGCAAGGCACCAGGGAGACCACATTTGGAATAGGGTGTGCGATTGTGGTCACTCTATTACGAGAAGGACATTTGGTGGATTGGAAACAAGCAGGGAGGAGCAACCAAAAAATATGACCCAGCATTTTGGAACAGAAGGGGAAGAAAGAGAGCCTTGGGGAGTGCCTCTGTATAGGGGTGTTTGGTATTGCAGATGCAATTCAAACCTGGTTGTCAGAGCATGTGTGTAGCTCTGTGGAGGAGGACCTGGGAAGGAGCCCTGGGGGACAAGAAGGTCACCATAAGATGCAATGGGCCCTTGTGGCCAAGAAGGCCAATGGTCTCCTGGGGTACATGAAGTACAGTGTGGCCAGCAGGTCAAAGGAGATTCTCCTCCTCCCCTACTCTGCCCCAGGGAGGTCACGTCTGAAGTATTGGGTCCAGTTCTGGGCTCCCCAGTTCAAGACAGACAAGGAACTACTAGAGAGAGTCCAGCAGAGGCTATGAGAATGATGAAGTGACTGAAGCATCTCTGTGCCCAGGAAAGGCTGGGGACCCTGGGGCTGTTCAGCTGGAGAAGAACAGCCTGAGAGGGGAGCTGAGCAATGCTTATCAATATTTGAAAGGTTAAGAGGATGAAGCCAGATATCTTGAAATGTGTGTTGGTCCATGTTGACCTCCAGATAGTGACCACTGGGGCAGTGATAGCTGTACCAGGCCAAAACTGTGCAGGGAGCATGCCAACATGGGACAGTTTGGTTCTTTGCAGGACAGGATTCAGGCCAATGTTCTGGCTCTTCAACACTGAGTAACAAGGACTGAGAACAAACAAACTGGAGGTAGAAAGAAGATATGAGTGAGATCCTGACTATCCTATGTGCGTTTATCTCCCTTAACTTCTGAAGCACCTGATTCTCCTCACAACCTACAAGGAGACCCCCTCAGGCTGGATGAACAGGGGTTGGTGCTTGAGTCTCTGGAGACAAAACCAGGAGCAGATCTTGGGCTTCTGAAAGCCCAGGGAGAGCCTGGGCTTGGGTATAGGTCCTTTAAGGACAATGGAGCCATAAACTCTGATGTGCAACCCACACACCTTAGGTAAATATGCATGGCTTCTTGACTAAAAATAACCCCTTTCCCTAGCAAATAGGTCTATTTACTGAAAAAACAAGCCTTTTGGAGGCAAGCTGCAACACCTAGGACTCTGAGAAAGGATTGCTGATGGCCTTTGCTAATAACATGGTTTGCATTAAAAAAAAAAAAAAATCATAAAAAAATCTTTCTTCCCCCACAGAATGTCCCATCTCCTTTTCCAAACCAGGGAAAGACAGGCTTTTAATTCATGGGTGGAAAAAAAAAAAGTAAAAAATTAAAAAGAAATCAGGTCTGATGGCTTATGGCTGGGAATTTCACTTCATCCCCTTCCAGGTTTAACTTTGGGGTGGCATCAGGCTGCCCACGATGGCTGAAATGTAATATTTGCGTACATAGAAGAGAAATTTTAGGGTTTCCTGTTCTTTCCAAAAGATTTTCATCTAAAGACTAAATTTGAAGGAGAAAAAGGGGAAGAAAATAAAACCAAAACAACAAACCAGAAAAAGAGAGAAAAGAAGAAGGGAAGCCAAATGCTTGTGGGGATGGGTTTTTGGGGTTGGTTTCTTGGTTTTGGGTTGGTATTTTTTCTGTTTTAATATTTTGGGTCTCCGCCCCTCAGTGCTTTAGCCAAAAGTGGCAGATGACACACATATCCTGAGACAGGGCTGTGTGGAAGCACATGGGAGTGCCTCGGCCCCGTGGCACAGGTCCACACGGGGCTGTGCCCACGTCACCCCATGGATCAGAGGTCCATGACAGCTGCCCAGGCTCAGAGATATGCCTGGGAGGTGGCCAGGGGACAGAAGACATTGTCTACATGGTCTGTGTTAGAAGGACAGGAGGAGGCTTAGCCTCCATTAGCTGGTATAAAACTCAAAGTTAACATTTTTACAAGGGAAAAGGGGGAATTTGGAGTTTTTATGCATAAACAGTGGATCATTATTGCTGAAGAAAGTTTACAATATTATCAATTTTTTAACCTATTTGTTTGATGGGACTCCCCTTTGGACTATCAATGCTGCTAGCAATCACACAGAACCACAGAATTCCACTACGCTGGGGGTTGGAAGGGACCTCTGGAAATCGTTTGGTGCCACCCTACTGCTCCAGCAGGGTCACCCAGAGCAGGAGGCCCAGCATTGCAGTTTCCAGGCAGGTTTGGAATCTCCCCAGAGAAGGAGACTCCACAGCCTCTCTGGGCAGCCTGGAACAGGCTCCCACACCCTCACCCCAAACAACTTTCTCCTCCTGCTCAGATGGAACCTCCTGGCTTCCAATCGGTGCCCCTTGGTGCCCCTTGTCCTGTCCCTGGGCACCACTGAGCAGAGTCTGGCCCCAGGCTCTTGCCCCCCGGGGCCCTTTAGCTCTTGCTCAGCATTGATCAGCTCCCCCAGCATTTCCTTGTCAGGGAGATGCTCCAGTCCCTTAATCATACTCCTAGCCTCTGTTGGACTCTCCAATATTTCCTTGTCTCTCAAACTGGTGAGCCCAGAACTGGACACAATACCTCAGCAGTGACCTCACTAGAGCAGAGTAGAAGGGAAAGAGAACTTCCCTCCCAAGAAATGGTTGTCATGTCTATTGTTCACCCTGATGCTCCTTAGTCCCTAGTTCAACTCTCAAAATGCTGCTTGGACACGTATCTGATTAAACGGCATCTGGTTTCTTTCAGCTGAACAAGATACTGCTGAACCATGATAGCAGATAATGGATGACTACTCCACTTGACAGCTAATGGCCTGATCTTCAGGATATGGGCCAGGAACCAGATGGAAGTTAAAACCAAGAAAGATAGTGAACATTCCAACCAGCCTCTGGAAGTCCTTCTTCCACTGATCGTGGATATCACTTCTCTCCATACTCCCATCAGCTCTTCCCTTTTTTTCACAGCATGCGGTGCAAGTTTTAGGCCTATATACTGTTTTTTTTTATGGCCATGTTTAGTAGTTAGAGCCATATTAAGACCAGCTCTTTGGCACAAATACACAACCAGTGTTGGCCAAGCTTGTGAGGGTGCAGGCTGGTTGTGAAAGCAACTTAACCACTCACCCGGCACTTTGATATGACCTGTTCCAGAAACTGCTGCCTTTTGACACTGCACCATGAGGCATGTTGCACTTGATAAGCATCATGCAGGCTGAACAAAACCATGGATTTCATAAAGCAGAGACAGTAAAAACCAGCAAAGGGCAAAGCACAATGCTAACTGGAACAGATGAAGGAGAGGAATGGGAAATGAAGGTGTTTCTGCTTCTAGAGGATGGTGGAACCTGGCTCAAGGTGCTTATCTCTTCTGGGCTGTCTGGGAAAGAGCTCATGAAGCTCATGCACAGGCAGGACTACTTTTTACACTCAAAGAGACAGTTCTGGTGCATATCTCTGTGCCAAATCTAAGTCCAAATCCAAGAAATCTGCTCTTCAAAATCTCAAATTCCCCTCTTGGGGGCAGACAGCAGTGCTGTACTCATAGGTCCCTCCCATAGCAGGTCTTCTTCACTTGTGTTGGACCTGTGTAGCCATTTCTAGCCTGCGATTGCCAAGTAAATGCATTAGGAGACAGTTGCTGCAAGGTGAGAGAGGGAACAGCAGATACCAGCCCAAAATCAAGGTTGACTGTTGATTCAGGTGTTCTCATCTCTTAGACCCACGAATATCTCCGAAATTTGGATTTTTGCCTTTTTAAAATGTTGGTTGAATGAATAGTGTGTGTGGGAGAAAAGTCAGTTGAAGTGCTGAACTGTGGGTGAAATCAATGAATCTGTGATAAATTGATGTCCTCACAAAACTGAAAGGCAATCTGCCAGGTTATAGCAGGAGAAGAACTGGCCTGTGAAATGCCCTCAGTGATGAGATGGGAGAAAGAGGAGAACCCAGGTGACCACTGCACTGCAGGAAATTTCAAATGTTTTCTCCTCATTTCAAAACAAAACCGTTGGCTTTAGAGCGATGACAAGAGTTTTGAGTTTTGGTCAAGTGGGATTGGTCCAAAGATTTTTCACCAGTTTCTGTACACCTGGATTGGAATCCTCTCAGCCTCACCTTGAATTCCAGGACAAAAGGAAATGTGGTTTGTGGCTTGTACCCTGGCTGAAGAGTAAGGAGATGAGAATCCACATCTTGGCTCTGCCACAGACTCTCCTTTGAGATCGGAGGTGAGGTGTTGAATATCCCTGTGCGTCAGCTCCCAAGAATGAGGACAGCGGCCCTACCAGACTTTCACGCCAGCTTACGTGATATTTCTATCTCAAAAATAAATTAAAAAATAGAGGTGTCCCCAATTGCCTCACTGCTTCCGAAAACACAGATCGTTGACTATTACGGATCAGAGTAAATCACAACACTGGGCTGCCGTTGCACCCAGGCAGAGGCAGGATCGAAGCAGCCCTTGGTGCCAGGTGGTATCTGGCAACTTCTGAAGCACAGGGACGGGTGTGAGTGAAGGATGATGACAATACAGGACCTGTCAGTGATAAGAAGATGCCTGCATCCCTTGAAGTGAAGCAGGGCTGCATGGGAGCAAGAGAAGGCAACAGAGGATAAGTCAGCTAGGGTTTTCAAAACCTCAGATGTTCAGCAGGTAATGCTCAAAGCAGTACTGCTGACACCAACAGCTTTCTTTCCTGGCACTGCTCCTTTCCCTGTGATGGTTTCCTTGTTTACATGGCTGCCTGGCTGAGAGAATTGGGGTTGTTGAGCCTGGAGAAAAGGATGCTCAGGGGAGACTTTCTGGCTCTTGACAACTCCTTGAAAGGAGGTTGGAGCCAGGTGGGGTCAGGATCTGCTCTCAAGGAACAAGCAGCAGGGCAAGAGGAACTGGCCACAAGTTGCCCCAGGGGAGGTTTAGGTTGGACCTGAAGAAGAATTTCCTCCCTGCGAGGGTTGTCCAGGGCTGTCCCAGGCTGCTCAGGGCAGTGGTGGAGTCCCCGTGATCCCTGGAGGGGTTTCCAAGCTTTGGTGCTGAGGGACATGGTTTAGTGGTGAACTTGTCAGTGCTGGGTTAATGACTGGACTTGATGATCTTCAAGGTCTCTTCCAACCAAAACAATTCTATAATAAACCAGATGAAGTTGATCTCCAAACCTCCTACAAAAAGGCTCTTTCTCAAAGTCACTCCATCAGCCCTGATCATACTTTGATGCTAAACGGAATCTGAAATAGCAAATGAATTCATGCTCCTGGTGATAAAAAAACCTGACCTCTGTGTACACACAGGTCCCATCAGGTGAAACCATACTCCCTTACCCCTTTTTGCAAGGCAGACCACTTGACCTTCAAGTCCTCCAGGATGCCATGGAGCAGCTCTGCTGTTTTACTGGTGAAGAGGACAGACTGGGCAAACTTTCCCAGGTCTCACTTGTGATTCTGATAGCCATTTATTGACCACACCGGGACAGTTCCACCTATTTTGAAGACTTCTAGAAATGGAATGCAACACAGGTAGCTTGAGCCAGGCAGACTTTCTGCCTCCTGCTTTGCAGACCTTGAGCCTGGGCTGATTTGTTTCTTTTTTGTGATCACCTTTGTTGTTGTTGGGTGGTTTTTTTGTTTGTTTTCTTCTTTTGTTTTGATTTTAAAAAAATATATTTTACAGGGGCTAGACTGTGCCTGTTCCCTTTTACCCTTTGAAAACCATCCAGATCAATAAATCATTTCAGGCCAAGGGGTTCACTGCTTCCTGTAATCTGCAAACACAGTTCTCAGCAGGACCTTGCCCCACCTCTAATATAAAGTAAGTCTGCTGTACACTGGGAGGAGAAGTGTTTGGAGAGGAATTGATTCATCACGCTGCTGAAAAGGAAAATAAAAACCATGCTCAGGGGCTGAGCCTGCTGCCTTGCTTTCAGGAGGCACTGGGAGCTATCAAGACAGTCTTGCCAAGAGATGAGGTCCTTTGTGCATATGACATGAGGACCAGTATAGATCTAGTGGCACATTAAGGCCATGGGCTGCCGTTGAAATCCAATGGATGCTCAAATAGACCTGGGCACAGCACTCTGTTGGCCTGCAGAGTCATTTGTTTTCCTTCCACAAAAGGGTAGGTCTTGTAGAACCAAAATACAAATGCATAGTGAGGGAAAACCCTGTCCTACACCAATAAAAATCCAAAGAAAAGGCAGATAGGGGAGTTGTTGGGGTGGTAACACAACCCAAGTCCTTCATGTCAGTTAGAAGAGTCCTCCTGCCACCCAAGTGAGTGCTCCTCAGAAATACTCAGAATGGTATCACAGGAGACTGCCTGAAGGCTGGGGTTGGCCACCCAGGATTTATATTGCTCCAAGTCACAAACCACTTTGCCCACATAGATATTGTCTGCAGGTGAGGGCTGGGCCATCTTTATCATGAAGACCACGTTGCCCTTCCCAGGCTTTTTCTTTTGGGTCTGCTATGAGGGAAGAAACAATGAGATCATGTCCTCCATCTGAGAAGGTCACAGACCCGCAAGTCCTTGGGTGATTAGCACAAATAGAAACCAGACCCCAATTTCCATATCATCAAAGGAGGACAGGACCTAACTACTTTTAACCCTGGGCTCTGAAGCCTTTGGGCAAAAATGAAGCTTCTGAGTTTTGCAAAGCAATTGCATTAAAGTTAACACAGTGCAGCTTACAGCCTTTTGTTCTGTCATCCCTCACCCCACAAGAGGACCTAAACCCATGCAACTCCTTCAGCTCCTGAAGCATGAAGCAGACAGCCTGCAAAATGGACACCATGTTGGTCTGTTCACAAATACCCCTGTAAAGTTATCACATCCTGTGTCCAAAGACATTTGTAGTCTAGAGATCCTGAAGCTGGCAGCTCTTCCACAACATAGGAAGGTCTTTTTCAAAATTGCAAACTCCTCTGTCTGAGGCCACTGACTCTTCTAGACCATCTCAGGGATGGCCTGGTAACTCAATGTCTTGTTTGTGAAAGTGCTAGAGTGAACTTTTGGGGTATTACGGAGGCGCTGACACTGGACATTCCTCCACAACATCGCAAGAAAACATTGAGTGGGAAATGTTAAACCAGAACTCATTCTGCCTTTGGATTAGTGGACCTCTTACTACTTAATTTGATAAAGCTACTTATTGCTAATGACTGCCTTGAGTATACTGCTGAATTTACAACAAGGTGATTCCTGCTCTGGGCTGTACTAATTGGGATTGGACAGAGATTTGATATAGAAGATGTATCAGTGAGCCTGAGTTTTATTGCCTGAGCAGCTCAGAATATTTTTTTTTCCCCAAAGCCAAGACTTACAAAGCCCTGGAAGAGGCTGCCCAGGGAAGTGGTGGTGTCCCCACAGTCCCTGTAGAGGTTTCAAAGCCATGGAGACATGCTGATGAGGGACATGGGTTAGCAGTACCCTGGCAGTGCTGGGGGAATGGTTGGGATCTTGAAGGTTTCTTCCAAACAAAATGATTCTATGATTCGGTCCATGAGGTGTCAAATGTGATATCTCATGGACTCAATGACAGGATGGACATTTGATATGTATGATCCGGTCATTTGTATATACATAAATGGTCTGGATGGTCATTTATATATATATATAAATGGACATTTGGACAATGTATTCTGTGACTGGGTCCATGAGATATCTAAATGACAGTGGATTAGGTTTCTCTGTTCCCGGACATGTCAGAGCTAACACTGGCCTTGGTCACAAAAGCAGGTCTCAAAACAGGACCAAGAGCGTGATGGTAAAACCCTGTGATCTGATACTTTTTCTCTACCAAACTGACCATGGCAAGGAGCCCAATGTCTGCTTGTCAGTCACACACACCTCCCCAGCCCTACCAACATTGCTGCTGACAATTAAGAGGTGAGATCAGCACTAAATGCTGACAGTCTCATAAATAAGAGCTAGAAAGTAGGGAGTGAGAGCAGGACCAGCTGGTTGATACCACCAGATCCCAAGGTAGGCAGGTGGTCTCTGGGACAACAGAAGGAAATGCCTTTGCACATATGTTTTTTAATGAGGTGTTAATTGGGCATTGGGTGAACAGGACAAAGTAGTAACAGAGGATGTGGCTTGAGGTTTTGGCTGATGTAAAGCCAGAGTCCTGGAATAAAATGAAAGTTGGGCTTTTATGGCTCCTTGCTGTCATTTCCAACAGGAGAGGGACACCAGGTGGGCAGGCAACTAGCTCTGGGGACCTTTCCCTCTGGCTGGTGATCTCCTCAGGTACTCCCACAGTGCTGGCTGTGGGAACAGAGGTCTCCAAGATGTGATGATGAAGGTGGGAAGCATTCAGGCTTGTTCCCTTCTCTCAGGCAGTGGAGGGAGATAGGGCAGGACTCCCACCCAGGACTAGCTGGGTGGGTGCAGCGTGCCTCAGCATATGGGCCAAGAATTAACACATGCTAAATTGATGAAAGGCACCAATGGGAGATGATTACTTTGCTACCCACATGAGAGTTCTCTCCCTTCCTTCTCCCTCCAGACCTACATCTGGTAGTGATTTTGCAGCCCAAAATAGAAAGGAAGTGGAAGAAAGAGGCTTAGCTGAGCCTGGGCCCATTTGAGGAGAATAGAGAGTATGTGAGAGAGGAACAGAGAAGGGGTGTTGGAAGGGTGCTTTGTTTCCCATACCACTGGTGTCTTGCTGCAAAAGATCTTGGGAGAAATGGTGCTTGATTCTGTCCTCCCATGCTTTGCCTGGTGATGCCATCTCCTGTGCATTGCCTGGGCTTTGGGGGTGGTGATACAGGCTGTAAGCCTATGACCATGACTCTTATATCCTCCTGACCCCTTGGCATATGGAGTTCTGGAGCAGGGGAAAGCAGCTGTTGCTTTCCAACACCTTGTGCTAAAACATCTTGCCCATAGACAAACCCACAAAAAACAATACGTTGAGCCTTTTTCAGCTGCCTTCCTCACATGCTTCAAGCTCTGCTTGTGGGACTGAGGGGAAAGACTGGGGCTGAGCAGCGAGGGACCCAGCCCCAGACATGGAACCTGGGTTGCTCTGGGAACACTCACCATGCACTTTGGGCACCTTGGCTTTCAGGTGTCGTTCACACTTCGCTTTTGCTTTCAGCAGTAGAAAGATCTGCTCCTCTTTGGTGATGACATCATCAGCATCCACCTGCAGCAACAGGGAGAAACGAGGTTAAACCTCAGCTTACTAAGAGCAGCAGGACACAAACTCCCTAGATCATGCAGGTGAGCTGGATGCAAAACTTCCTTTGCCCCAGCAGTTTCCTCCACCAGCCTTGCCCCCTGCACCTCGGTTCAGTCAGCAATCGGTGTCCCAAGCAGCACCTCTTACAAGATGTTACATGGTACCATCTACATCCATGGCAGAGGAAGTCCACATTGCAATTGCTCCCATCATACACATGCACATAAGAAGGCAGTGATTTCCGGGGTGTTGTGCCCCAGGTTGAAGGGATGATGCCAATAGCCAAGAGGAAAAAGATAGCCTAGGACACCTTTCCTTTTAATAAGTACAATCTGGCACCATCAGTGCAGTGCTATCTCCACCTCTGTGTGCAGGCCTTCAGCCTATGGAATCAGGCTATATGAACATCCCACCTAAACCCAAAAACACGTGCAGAGCAGACTGCCTTAAGCAAGGCAGCGAGATGGCACCATTTGTCCCTAAGTACTGAAGGCTCAGGAGAAAGTGTTTGAGCACCATCCTGGGAATCATAGACTTGTTTTGGTTGGAAAAGACCTTTCAGCTCATGGAGTCCAGACATTCCCCCAGCACAGCCAGGGCACCATTAACCCATAGCCCTCAGCACCACATCTCCATGGCTTTGAAACCCCTCCAGGGATCACAGGGACTCCACCACTGCCCTGGGCAGCCTGGGACAGCCCTGGACAACCCTGCAGGGGAACAAATTGTTCCTCAGCTCCAACCTAAACCTCCCCGGGGTAACAGGAGGCCAGTTCCTCTTGTCTTGTCACTTGTTCCATGGGAGAAGAGACTGACACCCGCCGATAATGAAAAGCATTTGTTAACCGAGATACAACTTCAAAGCTGAGGGAAACTTCTGTAGAGCCTTCCCATGGAGGTGGCTGATCATTCCAATCCCTCTAGAGCACAAGCTGAATATTTCACTCTACACCCCAAACCCACTGCTCTTCAGAACTAAGGCTCCTTCATTCATTTTAAGTTAATTAATTTTAGAAAGCAAGTAAGATAAATCATCTGAAGGCAAATCAGTTCTCAAGCAAGACTTATTCCAAGTGACATAATGAGGGTTAACGAAACCCATCTTGGAAGTAAACTGAGATTCCTTCTCCCACTGTGCTCCTATGGAGTGGAATGGTGGATGTTTGAGCAGCTGGTGTGGTAACAGGCATTCAGATGGATAGCTCGATCTGATAAGGGGATTCTGAGTAAAACAGAAGTTAGTTTTTCACATCCGTGGAAAAAAATCCATGCTAAAAATCCTTCAGAAGTAGGAGACTGTTTCCAGACCGCGTTAATGTTAATGCAAAACAAAGCCACCCCTTTCCAGATGTTCAGCCTGTCTGCATTTAAGGCAACATCCCGCATTTCATCCCTTTCATTAGAAACATAAAGCCTCTGGGTCAAATCCTGCTGTCATTTATATCTACACAAATCCTGAGTGATTCCACCAAAGCCAGAGGAGCTAGCCTGGATTTATACTGGCCAGAGTAGAATGTGACCTCAGGCATTTCAAGTGATTCATCCCTTGCACACGTATTCCTCAGGCTCTTTGGGCCATGCTCCGAGAGTTGAGCAGCTCCCAGCCACAGGGATGATTGTTCTCCATACCAGGCACAGAAAATACATTTTAATTCCCAGAAAGGGAGATAAGTCACTGAGCACTGTACCCAGAGCTGGGCAGAAAAGCTGAGGCAGAGCTTTGAGCTCAACCCAATGTTCCTGAGCCTTGGTTATCAGTCTTAAGTCTCCAAAAAAAAAAAGCTAAACAACTCCCCATTCTCTTCCCTCTCCTAAAACGAGAGAGACATAATCTACCCTGTTTATTCTCATCACCTGCTGTTCAGGACTATGAAAAAAAGTAGATATGAGGAGCTAGAAACACTTCACCCAAGCAAACACTGCAGCCACAACTCACTGAGAGTTGCACATTCAACACTTCACTCAGCTTTTACCAAGAACCTCTGCTATGAACCTACCCATCTGCAGCTCCCCACCTCTCATCCTACAGACACTCAGGAACCAACAGAAAGGAATAAAGATAGTATGTTCTTACAGACATAATACCTGGCTGTCTGACCAACTGGGGACATCCAGAATGAGATTTGCCACTCTGAGGTATTTATCCAGATCTCTCCTCCTAGTCACTGAGTATTTAACTACACAGATCAGCTGAAATTCATTCCATCATCAAACCACCACCTAAAATAAATCAGAGCAGCTGTAGGGTTGGTTTTTGTTTTTTTCCCCTTCATCTTTTTCTTTTGAGCAGCTGGCAACTACAGTAATTGGTCACGTTAACAGTACTGAGAAGATCTGTGGAGTTTAGGAGCAGAGCTTTTTCTGGTAGGAGCTCTAGGGGCAAGAGAAGCAGCCGAGGGAAGTCAGCAATAGCATCACAGACGGGTACATCTCTCAAATCCAGCTGCTTAGAAGTATGAGGTCATGGTGCCCTTGCAGAATTTAATCTCTCTAGAAGAGCTGACACCAAATCCCTTTTCATCAGCTCTCCCTAACTTGCTTCAGCACAAATTTCTATGCTGAGATTGCTTGGCAATGAATTTATGTGAGCTCAAGGGATGAAGATGGGCTGGGCACCACACAGGTAGGTACAGAAGAACAACCCAGCCCTTTGCTCCTGCTGTGACAGACTAGGTGCTGCTGGAAGGGATGGGGGCTCTTCCCTGGCCTCCCCAGTTTTGCTATCAAACCCTATCTGCTGCTCTTCCTCAAAGGGGAAGGAAAAAAAAAAAGAGCACAACAAAACAGTTCCTTTTGGGGAAAAGATCTAGGAATGTTTTTTGCTTCTCCCCTCCTTGTTCATAGAAATGCAGAGCAGGAGGTAGGTCAAGCAGTGAAGGGGAGGGAATGACAATGCTACCCAGGGGCTGTCCCATCTGTTTGGGTTCAGCTCTTTGGTTTTGTTTGTTTTGGGGGTTTTTGGGGGGTGGGTCATTTGGTTGGTTGGTTTGGTTTTTTGTTTGTTTCTTTTTTGGTGCTGTGTTTGTGTTTTTGTTTTTATTTGTTTGCTTTGTTGTTGTTTTTTAAAAATTTTATTCTTTTATTAATTTGGGTTTTTTTAATTTTTATTCCCTTTTCCCTTGCCCCCAGAGGAGGCCATGGAGTAATTATGATAATATTTTCTGGTATTTCCATTTCATTGGCTGATCTCCCAGCCACTAAAGTAAACCCCAAATCTCCACGGGGAGGTCATATTCATCCTTGTTTATGGGACTCATTTTCAGAAATAACACTATCCTTTTTGTGAAACTTCCCTGGCAGCCGCTCAAAAAAGAGCAAAAGGCAAACAGATTCCTTGGTCAGGGTTGAGAGCATCACAGCTGCTCGACGGGCCCAAGGCAAGGGACTGCTGGTGATCACCATCTTGGACAGCAGTGGAGCTGGTAATTGCTGGTGTGAAGCAGAAAGGGGTGCAGGCAGGAGGGGGCTTCAGGAGAAAGAAAGGGAGAAGAGAAATGTGAAAACTAAAGCATCAGTGCTGGCGGTACGGAGGGAAAAGGGAGGTGTGTCCCCAGGGTGTGGGAACAAGGTGGGTCATAGGCAGAGCTGGTAGTGCAGGCTGCACCCCCAAACCATCCCTGCTGATTTTGGTGATCACCTCTGCAAGGGTGATGCTAGTGCTGTCTTTTTGTGAGGAGTCAACCTGCTGGGCTGGTGTGGAGGCACAGAGACCAACAGTCATTCACCTTTGGGGAGCATGACAAAACTTTAGAAAAGTTTTCCTTCAAGAACACTTTAGGTGAGCTGGGTGAAGGGTCAAACTCAAAACACCAAATCAAGCAACCTAAGCTTATAAACCAAGTCCTTTTTTTCTGCAACAGAGACTGCAACTGAGCTGAAGGCATGAGCAGGAAGGGTGTGAAATTAGAGCTTCATTCCAGCCTTGCTGATGGAGCAACCCCTGCCCTGAGCTTGGTAAAGGTCAAGGTAGTTGTTAGAGTTAGATTAATCAAGTCTAAGCATAGAATCATAGAATGGTTTGGATTGAAAGGGGTCTTAAAGGTCATCTAGTTCCACACACGCTTGCCATGGGCAGGGACACCTCCCACTAGATCAGGTTGCTCAAAATCCTGTCCAACCTGGCATTGAACTCTTCCAGGGATGGGGTATCCACAGCTTCCCTGGGGAACATATGCCAGTGCCTCTCCACCGTCAGAGTGAAGACTTTCCTTTTTACATCTAATCTAAATCTTCCATATTCCAGTTTAAAGCCCACTACCCCTTGTCCTATCACTACCTGTCCTTGTAAAAAGTTCCTCTCCATCTTTCTTGTAGACCTCTTTAAGTGCCAAAAGGCTGCAATAGGGTACCCCCGGAGCCTTCTCCTCTCCAGGCTGAACACCCCCAACTCTCTCAGCTTAGCCTCCCAGCAAAGGGGATCCAGATTCAGCTTCCTTTGGAAGGACCTGATGTAGCCTTCACCAATGGCTGAAAGAAAACTAGGTTAGTGAGGAGCTCCTGGTGACGGGGAATTGCTCACAAGCAGGAAAAGGTGGCAGGGTGGTTAGGAACACAACGTTGCATGAGGTTGGCCAGTAGTGGAGTGGCAACATCGGATGGTGTAGAACTGAGATCCTGACCCCTGTTTTTCATAAATGGAATTGCCTTCCTTTAGATGAGAGAGGATGGATTGTCTGGATTATTTTGTGATGGAGTTTAGGTATTTAGTTTGTAGTCTCTGTTTTCCAATGCTTCTGCAAGTGACTGTTTCTACAAGCCCTGCATCTCCTGGCCACTGGGCTGTGCTGGTTTACTCTGGTCCAGATGAACCCTGGCAAGCATAAAAGGACCAGGGATGTGTATCTGTTGTCTTGGACAAAAGGTACCCTGTGCAATCTCTGTTACTGGGTCTGCTGCCAGTCCTGATGCAATGTAGGATCTGCCAGGGTTGCAACTCCACTGCTGATGAACCCTGTCCCGCGATTAACCATGTCCCGTGTCTGGCTGCAGCTCACAGAAGAAGTACAGGTATGTTTGTAATTTGCTAGATTTGCATGGTGGCTTTTGCAGTCACTCAGGGCACAGGCTACCTGGAGAGCAAGGCTCCTTGTTGGGTTCAGGAGGAGATCATGACCCCACTCCTTGACTCTGGAAGCTGTCACTTCAAGCAAAACACATCCCTCACCCCCTCAAAGCTGCTCTGGGCTTCTGCTTGTACTGTGAGGGTCTGGCACGTCATGTTTCAGTGATGGCTGAAAGCATTTTCCCTGTGGAGAGCCAGAGCAAAGTGAATACAGATAAACGGTGTTTATTCTCTTTTAATTTGAGCAATGTTGGATTTGTCTGCTGCCAAAATAATCTAATTCCCATTCTCAATTTCCTGCTACCTCCGTGCTTCGTACCCTCTGCCTGCCTGCACATTATCAGTGCCTTGGCATTAAAATCGTACTAAACCAACAACAACAAATCCATCGAGGGCAATTTGTTGCAAAGAGGAGCTAACTGGTGAGGGTTGGGAGGGGCAGGGGGGAAGGGGGGCTGAGGGGAGAACAAGAAGTGGTAGCAAGGTTTCAATTTAACTGAATAGGCATTATTTCCAACATTAGAGGGGAAAAAAAAAAAAAGTTTGAAACCTATTTCCTTTCCGGTTAACGCTGGAAATATTTAAAAATAAATAAAACCAAAGTGCCAGTTGGCGCAGCCAGAGATACAGTAGCACGAGCAGCAGAGGCACGATCCAACTGCCAGCAGCTAACAGCAAAGCTATGGAGCTGTGGTCTGCTCAGGACACCAGAGTGGTGAAGAGGATGGGGGGAAGAAGGGTGCTTCATAGCAGGAGAACCTGGACTCATGAACAGGCCAGGTCCAGACCTGAGAAGCCTTCCAGGACTTCAAGGGGCCTGTCAGAAAGATGGGGACAGACTTTTGAGCAGGACTGGTTGGGACAGGACAAGGGGTTATGGTTTAAGCTAAAAGAGGGAGATTCAGAGCAGAGAGGAGGAGGAACTTTTGGACACTGAGGGTGAGGAGAGGCTGTGCCAGGCTGCCCAGAGAGGTGGTGGCTGCCCCATCCCTGGCACCATTGCAGGGAGGTTGCCCGGGGCTCTGAGCACCCTGCTCTAGTTGTAGATGTCCCTGCTTCCTGCAGGGGGTTGGACCAGATGGCCTTGAAAGGTCCCTGCCCACCCAAACCATTCTGTGATTCGAACACTATATGAGAAAGCAGATTTGAAGGCCCTTCTGCTGCTGTGTCTGTGGTTCACATGGGCTGCTACAGCAGGACTGGTGACTCTTCCCCACAACTGGCTGCAGATGCTTTGCTCAGTGCATGCATGGGAAGGTGTATGACAGCAGCAAAGCATAAATCCCAGGGGAACTAAGCATCAGATTTACCCACCCGTCATGAGACCAGACGTGAGCCCAGCAAGAGCTCCTGTTCTTATCCCTGAGCTCTGCTGTTCCCCATGATGGACAAGCACCCACCCTTCTCTACTTCTGCCAAATATCAGCCGTAGTGATGTTACAACGATGGCATGAGTTCGGATTTGAGAGCTCAGGCAGGTGGATGCTGAGCTGAGTTCTCTGCATTGCTATCCTGCCATGTGAAGGCAGGAACTTCATGAGATGCTTTACTCCTTTTAAAGACAGTTTATAAATACCAGAATGGGACAATCAAGTCACGAGGGTATGAAGACAGAAGGGTGAAAGGAGAAGGAGACCCAAGAGGCATCCAGGTGAAGAAGAGGGTGTAGGAAAAGGAGTTGATATGAAGGAGGAAGAGGAGGAAAAACTGTTTGATTCCTGATGAAACAGGACTCTGGCCGCAAGATGGGGAAGCACTAAGAGGTCAGTGTGCAAGCTGCTCTGTCCTTGATCTGCTTTTCCCAGCCTCCCATAGGGAAATGAAGTTGATGGTTTTGCCTTAATGCCTTGACCACTTCACCCAAACCACCGTCTGCTCCAGAAGAGCAGGACATCTCTGTTCTGGATAGTGGGGCTTGGGCACCCTGCACTGCAGCTACAGAAAGCTGAATAACCTCATGCCATGTTCAGGGCTGTCCCAGCCCTTCTCATGGTTGTTGGTCTCTGTCTGGTCTCTGCTCTTCACTACCCTCAGGCTCAGCTTTCCCATGACTAGGAGGTATCTACACAGTTTTGAGGATCTTGCCTTCCTGTTTCTCAGTGCTTTGTTGCCCTGTAAGGAGAAAGACACATTCCTAAACTCAGTCATCAATCCCTTCTCTCTGCCCATGTCTAATAGAGTCCAGGTCTCAGCACGGTTCTCCCATGACTGCTGTAATAAGAAAAATGCCAGTGAATGGAAAGAGGAGATGTCAGCATGGAAAGATGCTCGGCAGAACTGGGTATGTCTCATCCTGTCACTGTTTCTTGGAGCATAGTATAAGCTGAGCTGGTCTCCTTGAAGTCCTTCCAATCTCATTTGCTCTCACTTTGCCTTGGGGAAGCTTCATCCTTCAAGCAGCACAAGAAGAGCGAGAAGAAAATCTGCTTGGACAAAGCACAGCTTGCAGACTCATGGTAACTCAAGCCAAAGGAAATGAACTGATCTAAACATGGAGGTCCACTGCATTTATGACAATATGGCAAAAAATGTCTTCAGGATGGAGCGATACTGTGACAGCAGTAGAAGAGGACCTTTATCATCCTTGTCACTTCCAAAGTCTAAAAGTTGATTGCATTTATGATCTCATGATTTACAGTCAGCACATGCCATTTATCCAGGACAACGAACATCTGTGGTGCATTTCCAGACCTGAAGTTTTAGGAGAGTATCTGTCTCACCAAAATGATTGCCTGCTTTCCTGCTTTGCACCCCAGGAGTTAATGAGAGGTAACTCAAGAAGCTGAGCTATGGGAAAGGATCCTTCCAAGCAAGAAGAAAATTCAGCACATCTGCTTTTCAAGTGCAGCCCAAGCAGAGGTGGCCTTCCCACTGATTAGAAGATGGAGCTGGTGTAGAGAGGTCAGCAGTAAGCTGTACTGATTTGAGTTACATTCATGGATCATAAATATATCATCCCTGCACTTGTTCTTCAGAATTACTGTTGTCAGGAATGATTATTCCCAACCTAAAGGCAATGTCTAAACTATTCAGATGAATCGCACCCTGAAAGTGCCAGTTCTGCCCTCTGACTACAGTGGGTGCAGTGAAGGACTCACTCAGCAGAAGACATTCACATCTCCAGATCTCTCCTGTGACGTGAGACAAGCCCTATCCTGAACTCTCAGCTGGGTGTTCAAGCTTGAGATCAACCAAACCCAAGGACTGTTCCCTCTGCCTAGACCAAGGCAGGGGCTGCAGGCTTAAACCCAAGCTAGAAGAGCAGGTCTGTACTCTCTGAGCTTCCAGAGAGGTGCAAGATTCTGTTCTCTGAAAGAACAAGGGATAGAGGAAGAGGAACCAAACTCCAGTTGCACCAGGGAACATTTAGGTTGGAGTTGAGGAACAATTTCCTCCCCTTGAGGGTTGTCCAGGGCTGTCCCAGGCTGCCCAGGGCAGTGGTAGAGTCCCCATGTTCCCTGGAGGGGTTTCAAAGCCATGGAGATGTGGTGCTGAGGGACATGGTTTAGTGGTGCCCTGGCAGTGCTGGGGGGATGGTTGGACTCCACGATCTTAAATCCAACCAGAACAATTCTGTGATTCTCTAAGATTGCTCCTTGTTACCTACTTGGCAGCTGAATGTGATGCCTGACCCTGCTGTGATTTTTAAGGTCCCCTGGTTTTGTTGCTGATGGAACCCTGTGTCTGTCCCCCACCAGCTGAAATACAGAGAGGACCATAAAATAAAGTAGAAGTCTCTCTGACATTGTGCTTTGATTTGTCTTTGCTCACACCCGTACCGTTCTTTCAGCTTCAAGGGATGACACAAAGCAGTGTGCTGTAAGACTCCACATTTCCCAGTGTGTGGCCATAGCTACAACAAACTCCTAGCTACAAGGAGTCCAGCTCCTTCCCCTTTGTCTTCCAAGTTCTTTCGTACCTCTCAAAACCAGCTTCTTTTACTTTTCTCTCCTGGTTCTCAAAGCTTCAGGTGCTGACTTTTTTTATTTTTTTAATAGCCTTTCTAGGAATATTCTCCCTGTATGAGGGCGTTAGAGTTCAGTCTTTTCCTCAAACACTCGGAATTGTCCTCAGACAAGACAGATGGTTGCAGTCAGCAGAGCAAACAGAGCTATCTTAACACATGTTGACACATATTCCCTTGTTATCCTCCCACGACGGAAAGTACCGGTGAGAAGTGCAGGAGAAAGATCTGTATCAAATCAGGAGGTGAGAGCTCTAGAAAAAAAGGAGTAATTTTTACTTTTTTTTTTTTTTTCTCATTCCAACAGCAAAAGAGCTGGGGGTTATAAAGCCCAGCATGGCCCATGGGAGCGGGCTTGGGAGGAGGATGGCAACAGGGCCTCAGCTGTGAGTTCAGATTGGTCTTGTCTTACTGATTTAGAATCCTAGAATCATGGGTGCTTTCTGCTGGAAGGGAGCTTTCAAGGTCACCTGGTCCAACCCCCTGCAGGGAGCAGGGCCATCTGCACCTAGAGCAGGGTGCTCAGAGCCCCGGGCAACCTCCCCTGCAATGGTGCCAGGGATGGGGCAGCCACCACCTCTCTGGGCAGCCTGGCACAGGCTCTCACCACCCTCAGTGTCCAAAATTTCTTCCTTCTCTCTGGTCTGAATCTCCCTCTGTTAGTTTAAACCATAACCCCTTGTCCTGTCCCAACCAGCCCTACTCAAAAGCCTCTTCTCATCTTTTTGACAGGCTCCTTGAAGTCCTGGATGGTTGTAAGAAGTTATCTCTGGAGTCTTCTTATCTCTAGGCTGAACAACCTGAGCTTTGGTTTTGAACTCTGACGGTGTTCATGTCCCTACACGTCTTTGAAGATCTACAGCTTTCCACGTGACTAGAAAATCAGTATCACTGGCAGTTTGGAAAGTGAGTGCAGGTGACAGCCTCTCTGCTTCCATTTCCTCTGGATGCACCAGAACTTCTCACCTTTCCTTGCCTTACTTGTTTTGACTACCTCTAACTTCTTTGTGTGTGTATGTCTCATGGGGAGAGGGAGAGGTGGGAGGAGAGGAAAGGACGAAATTTGGAGCCAGCAGCTGCAATAGGCAGTAACAAGCTGTAGAAACATCAAGTTCTTTGCACTGGTGTCATGTGTTGGGGGAGCTTTGCTTGCAACAGGAATGAGAAAACAGCTCCTGCAGTCCAAACTGCTGCTCTGCAGCATTCATGTTGGCAAACCATCAGCCTTTTTGCTCAAAAGCTTGACTGAATTTCCAATGCAGCTGCCCCAGACCATGCTGCAATTGATTTATTTATTTTTCTTCCTGTTTTTCTCTTTTTTTTTCTTTTTTATTTTCTCCAAAACATCAGCTCTTCATCTTACAGCTGGCTGCTGGCACCCCGATCAGCGCTCGAGCACAAGAGCACACCATGGCCCCAACTCAGCCCATGAATCTTGCAAGGGAGACAAAGCCTTGGCACTTCTTCCTTACTGCAGCTTGGAGACCTGGGATGCCACAAAGCCTTTAGGTCAGGCTAACCTGCTCCTTTCCAGCATTTTGCTCCCTCAGTGCCAGACATCCATATGCATCCATCTTCCAGTCCCAGCCTGAGACACACACAGGGACACACCACTAAGTTGGCTTGGTGTAGCCCTCCGCTCTTCTATCTAATGAAGAAGTCATTTGGAAGCTAAATTCATTCTTCCCACCTTTGATGCCCATAAAGGGGCTCGGTGGATGCCCCTGAGATGTTTCTGCTGCAAATAGTCAATCCCACATCCCTCAGCCTGCTGCCCTGCTACTAGGGTTTGGGATTTATTTACTCATGCCAGGTCACGTCTGCTGGTGGGATGCGACCGCATATGGGCCGCAGGGAGATGAAGAATTCATGCCCTGCAGATGCTGTGCCAAGGCTGTGGGCCAGGTAGGTACGGGCTGAGGGCCATCTCCCCTTTTCGCTGCGTCTGCCAGCAGCCACAGCCAAAAGCAGAGAAACCCCAGTAGCTTGGGTAGCTCCCAGCAAAGTGGCAACCCCTGTTCTCTCTGGGGTGCACCTTCACCTACCCTCCTGTGTGGGACATGTTGGGCAGCATGTTTGGTAGCTGAGGTCAGGTACTGGTGACTGATGGCAACATAAATTTAAGGCACAGCAAGGACAGACACTGGCATGGGTTTGGTCAGGAAGTGGGACCTCACCTGACATGGTGGGGGCCAGACTTCTGTGACTATGCTGTGCCCATAAATGTACACCAATGGGCTCCACCTCACCTAAGTTCAGAGGTCAGTGCAGAGAAATAAGCATTTCAAGGTGTGATGGATCATCTCCTGAACTAGGTATCACCCAAAGAAGGCCTGGTTGTCTGCACTGGCTGTTTTTCCAGCCAAGTGGCAGACAATCATGTTTAGAGGAGACCTTGTGGATCTGAATGGGTGAATTAAACTGGATGACACCATTCTCTGCCCCGGAGGTACATGGGACAATCCACCATTGCACCTTCTAAAAGAGGACAGCTGCCTCCAGGCTACTGTATGGCAATGATGTCTGATGACTCTGAGCCAGGGAGAGAGTTCTTTCACCCAGGTGGAAAGCATCCAAGGAACTGTGCTTAGCATTTAATGTCTGAGATAGTCATGAACCCAGACCCAGGAACCTTCCTGGTTTTTACATAACTTATAGTGGCTGTCTCTGTGTCTCAGTCACTACTTTTCCAGAGCTAAAATCAGAATGGAAGGGTCCAAAAGCAAGAAGCTGTGAAAAAGAGTCTGGGCTAAGCTGGTTTGGTCTCTGCTGAAAATATCTTTGGTATATGGAGACTTACTCTTCACTGTGTTCTTAACAGCAGGGTATCAGTTCAGAGCCATGGTGGAATCAAGACCTGCCAGGACCTAGATGAGTGCTGAGAGTTTAAAGAGTGCTGTGGATCCAGGTCCAGTATCTAAATGGCTTTGGGGAGAGTTGGTACAAGCTACACTCTGCTGGCAGCAGAGGACATATGAATTATTGTGGCTTGTGCAGAGTGTTTGGGGTGGCCAGCTCTCCGAGACAGGCTGCACGCAATCCCATTGCATTGGTGCCAGTCTGAACATCTCCCCAGCTGCACGTAGGCAAGCGCAAACAAACCCTCAGAGCAGGAAAAGGAGGTCAATGGATGAAGGGGTTTTGCAAGACTGGTGAGGACCAGACTCCCTCACAACCTGAGGCTCTGAGACCCAGAGCCTTGTCCTGGTGTGGTGGAGCTCTGTAGCGAGTGGCGTGGAAGAGCGTGGCCTGGTGGCATCTCCAGGGCTGCTGCAGCACAGTGCAGGTATTCTTTGCAGCCCTGGAGCACGAGGCACCACTAATAGCTCTGGAGAAGCTGGCGTGCCAACATTCCTTGTCCAGTGCCAGGAAAGCCGCGCCAAGTACACAAGGAGTTGGCTCCTCTCCTCGATCACATTAGAGGCATACTCAGGTCTTCCCAGCTTTTGCTGCAGTGATGGATCATCACCTGCTTCATTGTCCACCGGAGGCTCTGTGGACAGCGTGGGATGTGGGAGGAGGCTCTTGGGGAGGTCAACACCTGCACCATCGTGGAGCACTGGACTCCTGTCCCTTCGTTGCAGCTCCAGAGAGTGTCAGACCAGATGTGCACAGGGTGGATTAGGCTCATTGACTGAGGAACATCCTACACTAGACCACCAGAAACGTGGTTTCTATTCCTTGCTATGCTGAGTGAGCTTCCCCTCTTGTCTCTGCTTGTACAGGATTGAAAGGCCTTCTCTGACACTGTCGCTTTTACAGCCTTGGGCAAATCACTGAAAGCCTCTGCACTTGAATTGTTTTATCTTAGTGGATTCCTGAAGTCTTTAGGATCAGATCTCATCTTCTGCCTAAGACAGGCCACAAAGACCATCTGCTGTAATGGAAAGGGAGATCTCAAACTGAAATTACCATGTGTGTCAGGGTTTTATCCAGATGACCAACGGATTGCCTACCAAAGTACACAACAGTATCTCCCCTTAACATCCGTGGGAGCAAAGGTGCCAAGCAAATAAAAGACACATCCAACAAAGAAAGACACCTCAGAATGCCTCTCATATGTCTGGGACCTGAAAACAGAGAGCTGGAAACAGCTTTGTGACTGCAACACTATAGATTGCATCAGGACTCAAGGAGGTCCTGGGAGCATGGATCCGTTCTGCATCCTACTCCTGGAATGGTGGGAATAAGACCCTCCAGAAACAGGGGAAACATTCCAACCCACATTCAGTTTTCTACAGATGGAACTTCCATCTTTTTTGTTTATTTTCCTGAATGAAGTTTCCCCCCATTTGTCTGGGAGTGTAGATGCTTGCCTAGAACTTCTTGAATATTCAGCCAACCCATCAGACTATGCTGATTCCATTTGCCCGTGGAGAACCACCTGCTAGAGAAGACAGCAACGTGCTGATCCTGCTTGTTATGAGTCAGTGTGATAAGCAACGGTGATGAAATACAGTTGCTCAGGCAGTCAGAGCCCTATAGGTCCCGTAGCTGTTGTGCTGGAGGATGCTGATACCAGCAAGCTGCCATTCCTGCAGAGCAGCTGCAGAGCACTCTCATGGTACTAAGGTTTCCAAGAAAACTGGGTTTCTCTTGACTATGACATCTGTTTTCATTATGTTGAGACCACTGTGACAGTAAAACCCCTGCAAATTAAGGTAGTTTCTGGTAGCAACAAAAACCCCAAACTCTGGGGAAGAGAGAGAACCTCTCCTCTCGCTGTTCTGGGGCCAAAAAGCTCTTTATTTTTGTTGTTTTGTTGGGTTTTTTTTTCAATTTGCAGGATACTTCACAGAAGTCTACCCAGAGGGGATGAACCAAGCTGGGTGTGATGGTCCCTTTGCTAACCCAGGCACCTTTCAGTCTTGCACTACAGCGTGGCCACCAAGGACTGCTAGGAGTGTAGAAATCACTGAAGAGTGGATAAGACTGGAAGACACCTGAAGGTGCTTTGGGAAAGCTGAGAGATGAAAGCTGATGGTAAGTTCAGGAGAGACCTTACTACTCTCAACAACTTCCTGACAGGAGTATGGAGCCGGGTGGGGTTGGTCTCTTCTCCCAAGGAAGAAGACACAGGACAAGAGGAAACCACCTCAAGTTGCCCCAGGGGAGGTTTAGGTTGGAGTTGAGGAATTTTTTACCCCTCAGGGTTGTCAAGGCCTGACCCAGGCTGCCCAGGGAAGTGGTAGAGTACCCATCCCTGGGGAATGGAAAAGACCTGTAGATTTGGTGCTGAGTGACATGGTTTAGCAGTGACCAGGCAGTGCTGGGTTAATGGTTGGACTCGATGATCTGTCTTTTCCAACAGAAATGATTCTATGACATGAGGATGACATTATAGGGATAGCCATTGTCAAGAAGTGGTTCCCAACCCTTCGTCATTAGAAACTGGCAGGCTGAGGTTACAGATTCCCCTCCCTCTCCTCCAACTCAGTTTTGTAGCTGTAATCCTGGAAATAGTTGCTGTCTTTTCAAATGTCTGGTCCCATGGATCAGATTGAAGCTCTTGGTTTCCATACCTCTCTTGTAACAACAGATTCCTTAGCCTGGTAGACCTCTAAAGGTTTCTTGTTGTCATATTTTGTCTCCCTGTTGAATTTGTTCTGAAAATCCCCGTGCTCTTTTGCTGTGAGACACAAGACGGATGTCCCTGGGCAACTTTTCCTCATAGGTGTGTCTATTCTCAGCCCTGTCTGCAGATTGTCTGATGGCTTTGCTCCATGAGTCAATGCTTGTTTGACCTATCTATGACCCAAGTGACTGATTTCAGTGGATGGTGCCGTTCCAGACTGACCATAAACAGAGGCAAAATCTGGCATAGGCAAATTTCCATGAAAAGCACAAGAAGTGGGGTAAGGTAGATTATCAGAAGAAATAGTACACCCTACTGTTTCAGCCCCAATGGGGTAACCATGATGGATCTACAAAAGCCAAATTCTCCTATCTAGTAAGCAATGGTGTAAATTACACAGTAGATGTAAGTTAGAGCACGGTAAGCAGGCAAAGAGAAGGGGTTGGGGTAAGGTTTCCAAGACGGGTGCAGAGGACTTGGGAAACAAGACAGCATCAGAAACTTGGATCTGAACAAAGCTCTCCTCCTCCTCCTGCCAGAAGAACCTTTGCATGAAGCAGCATGAAGAAAAGAAACCCTGTTGTGACTAGGGTACACAATGGCACCTGGTGGGACACAACATGAAAGGGAAGGTGTATATTGTTAGGTCTTTCTAGGACATTACAAGGATCTGTACCGTGTAACTGAGCACCTACAGCTCAGGTATCTACATTCAAGCTCTACACTCCCTTTGAAACCAATGAGGAGAAACAAAACACTTGATAGCCGTGATTGATCAACTCTCTTTTAAACTGTCTGCTTTTAGGTGAACCTAAATAGTTCCTCATGTACATTGGCAGCATGAACAAGATCTCTGTTATCTGTAAGGGTACAGAAAGTTTTCTGTGCTGCAGGTGTCTACACAAAACCTGTGTGGAGTGTGTATTGTATCCTTTACACCCTCATCTCAAAAATGTCAGTAACAATATTAACATCAACAAGTTCTTCCATGGTCAGCAGCAATTCTGAGCAGCACCAGCCAGCAACTTTAGAAACAGGATCCCCAGGGAAAACCCAATGAAAGGGTTACCAAAGGATTGTGTCATTCCTGGGAGCTGCAAGGCAGGTCCATAGGTAATCACTGGTTCGGATCTAGGTAAAATGCTTTAACACACACACAAAGAACTTGTTGCCAGGACTCTGGGATCTTCCTTTTCTTTTCTTATGCTGGTGGGACTGTGGGTTTTGGCCGTTGAGGAAAAAGGCACAGAGCTAGTTGAAGAGCAATTAGTTCTGCACCAAAAGAGATGGGCACCATTAAGAAAGTTGCTGTTTCTTTGTACTCTCATAGGTTTTGATTATGAAAAAAAAAATACACATAGAAATATTAGACAAATCTATTTGCCCTGAATAGATAACTTTTTTTCTCCTAGGTTTAAATATTTGCTCTCTGTGAAGAGGGAAGACAGATTTTGTTTTGTCAGGAAAAACGAAAAAAAAAAAAATAGAGTGCTCTTTTTTTTTCTTTATGAAAAAAGCTTTTCAGTGAAAATTCCTATTTCATCAAGAAGCCATTTTCCATTGGGGGAAAAAAAAATGATGAGGGAAATGTTCTGACCAGCTGCTACAATACATCTTGCTACTTCAGCAGGGGGGTTGTGGTTTTAATTAGCGGTTATGATACTAATGTGCTGCGCAATTCTCTGATGTGACATGCTGGTAAAATGATTACTCCAACCACCTGTTGGATCCTAGTTTCTTCTGCTGCTTCTCACTGGGTTTAGAGGTCTCTTGAGATCCACAAACCCTTTTTATCCCAGTGACCGAAGATGGTCGTTTGATCAACAACATGGCAGTGCTGAGCATGAAAGAAGAAATCAATCAGTGAAGAAGCAAATGGCTTTCTCCGCTCCTTTTCCACCTGGCAGAGCTTCCATAATGGAGTCAGAGTAGTGTTTCCATAACACAATGTGATAAGGAGAAGGACCACCACTGCTGTAACTTTGCTGCTGGAAATTGGCCTTTCCAAAGCAACAAGGCCACCATGACTGACAACTAGCCAGCTGATTGCATCTCACAGCCCAGAGCAGAAAGGTGAGTGACCTGAGTTTGGGTTGGACTGGATGACCTTTAGAGGTCCTTTCCAACACAAATCATTCTATGGTTCTATGATAGGATAGACATTAACCTGAAATCAGAGCAAAATGGGTGCAAGAAAGGGTTTCCATGGTCTTGTGTCTGGCCACTGCCTATCCAGGCATTTAAACTCTTGCAGAGCAGTCACACTTGATGGTGCTTGAGCATCTGTGAGGATTGGACTCTTCTCTCAAGTAACAAGTAATATGACAGGAGGAAACAGCCTCAAGTGGCACCAGGGGAGATTTAGGTTGAACATGAGGAACAATTTCTTCCCCTTGAGGGTTGTCCAGGGCTGTCCCAGGCTGCCCAGGGCAGGGTGAAGTCCCCATGATCCCTGGAGGGCTTTCCAAGCTGTGGAGATGTGGTGCTGAGGGACATGGTTTAGTGGTTCCCTGGCAGTGTTGGGGTTAATGGTTGGACTCAATGATCTTAAAGGTCTCTTCCAACTTAAACTACCTATGATTCTATGATTTAAAACAAGCTCAGTGCACTGAATGCCACACTCTTGGCAATATCCAGACAGGGATCCTGCGTCACGGCTCGTTGCACATTCAGGGCTTTCTCAAATCTTACCAAGGTGCTGAGACAAAAGCAAAGCTCTTCTGAAAGCTGGGTCTTAAAAGCCCTTTGAAAAATCAGTTTAAATTTATCTGGATAATCTGGCCTGATGCTTTTAAAAGCACTCTATCTAAAAGTGCCTTTGGGAGTGCAAAACACTCAGCCTATAGGGGAATATCTGTGTCTGTGTGTGTGTGTGTTATTTTCCTCTACTTGCTTTCACACTTGTCTGCACAGTTGTTACTGTGCTTTGGGAAGAAAAAAAAAAAAAAAGTAAAGAAAAAAATCAGACAAGTATAAATTGCCAGCAGCCTTTTAAAATAACATTTAGAAAGGATCTGGCTGACTAAATGCAGATGTCTCCACTGGAACTAGTCACCTTAGGCTCTCTTCAGCGCCAGCAGAGATCTGCTTAAAATAGATGGTAATTGTGTTCCTTAGCAAACGAGCACTTGCCGGGGAACCCCTCTGGCCCTGGAGCAGGGACCAGGGTGATGATCTGCCCACTCCTTGGCACACCTTCAGCTCAGGCTTTCTCAGACTATACCTGGATATGGGTCAGCAGTAGGATAAGCACCATCCCTGATATGCTGCTGGGATGGGGCCACCCTGTGCTGGAGTCGAGATGAGTTTTAACACGAAGGAAAAGTCCCATTTGGTGTTTGGGCACTGGCAGTGTTTAGTTTACTCAAGCTGTCGTTGCGTTGACTGCAGTGCCAGGCATGATTTATCTCCTCCTAAAGTAGACACGTAAACAGGGCACATGAATCATGCCTTAAAAGTGCCTGTTTTTCCTCGGTGGCTATAAAGGGAGCCTGGGGTATGAGCTCAGAGGGAGTGGCTCCCACCCTGGTCACTGAGAGCGAGGTGGGTGACTTGCTCTCCTTCCTCCTGCACCTCTGCATCCTCTCTATCCGTCTGCTTCAGAACAGCTGCTTAAAATACCAATCCCTTCCTTTTTTTTTTTTGTTATATTTTTTTTTGTGTTAACTGCTACTCTCAGAGTTTATACAGTCAACAGACGTGGCTTACGCAGGGACAGATGTTCCAGATATGCCATCGCCTCCCTAGCAAGTGTTTCAACAACGTTTTCCTTCCTGTCCTCTATCTGCCGGAGTCAGAGCTCTGTGGTGGGGAACACCAGATCACCAGGCTGGATCAGAGAGGGGTTTTTGTTTGGTTGGTTTTTTTCCTGCCCCTGCTTGCCCCGTGCAAAATCCACTTTGCTGATCACCGGGTTCTTCTCAAAATGATGGTGAGCTCTGCACTTGACACCCTGCTGACTGCCCCAGGACAAATGACTTACTACTCTCTCCATCACAGCCAAGCCTCCCTGCTACACTTGATCTTTTCATCACATACCAAGTCAGATTGTCATTATTTATGAGAAGAACAAAAAAAAAAAAAAAAAAAGAAAAAAACTAACCCACACCTAAAAATATCTCACTGTATTCAACGGCTCAGTCCTCAACAGTTGAAAGCTTTTCCAGAAACTCATTTTGGACTCAGAAACCCGTCAGTCACCAGTGTGCATCAACAAGCCCATAAAAGATCTAATGAGTTTTTTGTCTGCTTGAAAACAAATTCTTTGTGGGGTGAGGTTGGTGGAGGGATTACGGCAAACAGCACCGGCTCACATCCTGATTCGGAGGCTACACTTGTGTGTCAACAAGAAGCAGAGGGAAAAGGATTTCTTGGGGCTCGGGAGGATATTGGAAAGCTGTGTGACGGAGAAGGAAGGTGAGACTGAAGCAGGACTCTGGGGTCATGACTATATGCAAATGGCAAGGAAACCCGAAGCCAGGCAGGTTCATCCTGTATTTATATTCTGTAGGTGAACTGGCATTATCGGTGTGAAGACAAGGGAAGGGAAATTTAACTATCAGAGGTGAAAGGAGTGCATTTTCTGTCTCTGGAAATCCTCCATCCCTGCCATGAGGGAATATTCTTGACTGTGACTTTTGGACATTTCTTTAAAGATGCTGCCAGGAGCTCTGGGTTCAGGATTGCACTGAAAAAGGCCATTGCTCTTTTTTTGGAAACAGGATGCATGCAACTTGTCATCACTAGCCTAAGACCTTATTCTCTTTGTTTTTGGCTTAACAGACCAAATACCCTTTATTTGAGTGCTTTCCCAGCAGTCACTTGGTGACTCACTCAACCTGTGTTCGGGGTGATCATATTTGCTAGGAATCCTACTCTACAGTGGCCATACTACGTCTTCTCTGATCCAAATCTTCAACTTCTGTTTGTGTCGTTTGGTTCTTTAGGCCCCAATATGTCACCACTGACACCAAAACTGTGGTCCCCTGTTCCTGGTGACCTTTCATGGTCATTGCTCAGCTTGGGTTCATCACGCCTATCTCCAGACACATAAGAGATATCACGACAATCATCTTCCCAGGCTGATTCCATCACTGGGGGAGAGAAATTCCGGCCAGCTACCACTCCACTCAAGATCTGAAGGTGCTCCTCAAACCTTTGGTCATACACAGAGCAAGCTGACCCCTGACATAGTCATCTCAGCCACATCTGAAATTGTGTTGCCTGTCACACATCAGGAAAAAAAAGGGTACTTATGCATCACATTTCCAGGGCTGATATAAATCTACCCAAATCCACGCAAATCTAGGGCTTGTGTAAAAGCGCATCATCTATTTACATCTTCTCCTTCCTTCTTCACATCCTGAAGCTGGCAAAACCAGTGCTGCCTTTCTTTTTAGCCTTTCTTTTTAGCCCTTCGTGCTATTTCTCAACGTCTACTGCAGCTGAATGACGCAAACTCTCCCATCGGTGGCAGCCCCAATGAACCGCCCGAGACACAGCAAACGGACCCAGAATTTTGACTGATGTAAATCGAGCCACCCCACTGACGTCAGCTGGACTATGCTGGGGTAGGATCTCTTACTGAGAGACTGGTTCAGAATGCCAGTGCTCCCAGAATCACAATACATGGTTTGTATCCATGAATATCTAGACAGATATGGCTATCAGCACGTGCAAATATCGAGTTACCCTTTCCCCAGTTAGAAATACTCGGAGGAGCAATGAGCATTTTGGTGCACACCCAAATAGTGCGACTTCTTGTTGATGCACATACATGTGTCTGCACCTTAAATTTAGCACAGGGCACAGACTCCATCTGAAAGTGCAGATCGGATGCCTCTGGAAAAAGAGACACTCCATCTCGACTGCTTTATGCTGGAATAATGGAGTGAAATTCTGTCTGGAGATATACAGAAAAGCCTTCTGGCTTTTGTATCTAGGAATAGCTCATAGAATCATCGAATCGTTTGGGTTGGAAGCGATCTCTAAGATCAGCGAGTCCAACTGTTAACCCAGCACCGCCAGGGTGCCACTACCCTTTGTCCCTCAGGACCACATCTCCACAGCTTGGAAACCCTTCCACAGATCATGGGGCCTCCACCACTGCCCTGGGCAGCCCGGGACAGCCCTGGACATCCCTCAAGGGGAACAAATTGTTCCTCAGCTCCAACCTAAACCTGCCCTGGGGCAACTTGAGGCCGGTTCCTCTTCCTCTTGTCCCGCTGCTTGTCCCTTGGGAGCAGAGCCTGACCGCCCCTGGCTCCCCCCTCCTGTCAGGAGCTGTCAGAGCCAGAAGCTCTCCCCTCAGCCTCCTTTGTTCCAGGCTGAACAAACCCAGGTCTCTCAGCCGCTTCTCACCACACTCTTGCTCTAGACCCTTCTCCAGCTTTGTTGCCCTTTTCTGGCCATGCTCCAACCCCCCAATGTCCTTGTGGGAGTGAGGGGCCCAAAACTGACCCCAGGAGTTGCGGGGCGGCCTCCCCAGTGCAGGGGGGCAATCCCTGCCCTGGTCCTGCTGGCCACAGCAGTGCTGACACAAGCCAGGATACTGGTGGTCTTCCTAGCCACCTGGGCACACACTGGTTCATCTTCAGATGGCTGTTGACCAACCCTTCCATGTCATTTTCCATGAGGCAGCTTTCCAGCCACCGGAAACACACTAACAGATCACTGAATAAATAGTAGACATAGTGGATGCTCATTTTCTACAAGTTGGCATTTCAGGGACTCTGGATGGACTTTGGGTTAATAATGCTGAACTCAAGTTTCATCAAGGTCACCAACTGGTTCAGTTGCTGGCTGATTCTCACAGAACTTGCAGGCACTTGCTGGCTTTAAAATCATGACTAAAAGTGACTAAAAGGTTTGTTTAAAGTTTTCCAAAAGATTCCAGACTCCTTGGAAGTTAGAGTTGCAAATAAAAATACATACATGTGCACACACATGTAGACATGTAACCAAACAAATATAATTTCTTTAGAGGATCAAATTTTTTTTTTTTTTTTAAATGACAGTTTTGGACATATTAGACTTGCCTCATGATTCAGGGTTTTATTCAGGAGTCAGAGATTAGAAAATAAATCTAAATGGGGGAGAGGAGGGGATATTAAACCACATATATTAACAGTGGTGTTTCTTTGTCTTTTTCTGAAATGCCGATTTTTTTTGTCCACTTTGGAGACAGGAACTATGGTAAGAAAACCCCAGCTGGGTTCAGCTGAGCCCTCTCTCTGTTCTCCTCATGAGAACTGCACAGCAAGAGCAATGACGTCCTGCGATTACCACCGCAAGACACTCAGCCCTGCAGTCACGGTCTCCTAACTCCCAATGCAGCTCTCCCCAGTGGGTAACAAGTCCTAATTGGCAGGTAATGAGAAGGGAAAGGGAAGGGGAGAAGTAGAAATGTGGCCTCTACCATCTGGAAAGTTGGTCACTCGAAAACAAAGACCTGCAACAGGAAACCACTTCTATCAACATGGTTGACAGCCTGAGACAGAAGCCAAATGTCTTTGGCTATAAGCAGGGACAAAGTTATTAAAGCAGATGGAGGAGGGATGAAATCAAAAGGGAACAGCTTTCACTCCTCTTGCAGGAGAGGATGCATCTCAGGTTTCCAGAGACACGGGAGTTGCCTGGTGAATGTTCATTCAGGATCTTGTTATGTTTGCACAGTACCTGAATGGAGGATGGACAAGTTTCCTGTCCCACTTATCTGCCCCCACCCCTTCACCCATCCTTTCCAGTGGGAACTGAGAAGGAAAATTGATAGCAACACCATTAATTTTAGGCATTGGTCCAAGACCACTTTGCTTTCCCACACCAAATGTGATGGTGATTTAATTCACACTGAAGGATGTGGGCTTCTCTTGAAGCCCCAGAAGAGGATCATGGCCAGGAGATCATTGCTTCTGATGGTCTCAGCCCATCTGGTCATCATGCACCATGTTAATGATCTGGGGCCTGAGAGAGTTACTTTAAACCGAGACACTTTGGAAGACTTTCTGAACAATTTGAAATGTCAGAAGACTGAGGTCGTGTGGATGCATGCACCATGCTGTGCAGCACATAGCTCAGGAAGTGTGAAAGAGTGATCCAGTACCTTGAGAAACCAGGAAGGATTTACTGATGTGAAACATAATTCTCCTGAGTGAACTGTGTCTTTCAGCTTGCATGTAACTTTAATGACAAGCCTTTGAGATGTAGGGTTTATGTTTCCTTCCAAAAACACCATTGCCACAACTTGGATGTCTCTCATCTCATTTTACCTACTACAGCACCTCAATTAGTAGCAGTTTTATGGCATCCCCCATCCACCGCAAGAGGTAAAGAATGGACTTTGGAGGATGACTCAGCCCATCCTAAATCACGGCTTCTGTTGGAGAAGACTAGACTGACTACTGGGAAAATCTCAGCTGACTAGATCCTGACTTAGGCCTCTTGGTACCTCTCCACATTGCAAAGGAGAATGTCACATCCACAAACAGCCTTCAAGCTGTTGGCTTAAATGGAAAAGCCTTAGATGGCTCCTTGGCTCCTTATCTCCTTAACTTAGAAGGAAAACCCAAAAACACCACTGGCATTCTTTGGTGTATCCCAATGTCTCCCAGTTTAGAAGGCTGGCCAGCTGGAGGACAAAATGATGCAGTCGTTTGTCAAGAAAGACAGTGATTCAATGGCCAAGGGTCACATCTGGTCCAAAACTGCCCTTCAAGAAACATATTCTTGAGTGCGTCTCACACTAATGGGTGTCCTTGTTAACCAACAGCCTTTTTGCCATGAAGAAAGTGCTCTGAGGACTACAGTGCCTGAGTGTTGGTTTCTATGTATGAGATATTGCATGGTTGGACTTCACGAGACTGAAAGTTTCTTCCAACCTGAACAATTCTATGATTCTGTGATAATATATTTTGGCAAAACCCAGAACCCAAGCAATTTTCATTCCAGAAATTCTCAGCTGAAAATAAACCAACAATCCCTTACCCTCCTCTCTGCCTCTAGAATGGACAGCAGTTATCTGAGGAGAAACCTCTTTCCTGTGAGGGTGACAGAGCCCTGGCCCAGGCTGCCCAGAGAGGCTGTGGAGTCTCCTTGTCTGGAGAGATTCCCAACCTGGCTGGACCCTGCACTGCTGGGCCCCTGCTCTGGGTGCCCCTGCTGGATGGAGCAGGAGGGTGGCACCAGATGATCTCCCAACTACTCCCAACTTGGCATCTGAGATAGTTTTATTCAAGTCCTGATGTTCTTCTTCCCAAAGGCAGCTATGAACTTTTCGTCATTGGGATTTCTGCTGGTATTTGGGTTCAAATAGTCAATATAGAAAAACAAAGGCAAAAGTATCCCCAGCCAGCCCTTCTGGGCATTCAATTCAGTCTATCACTACTGGAGTGAAGAGAACCAGCCTGGAGACCATGAGCTCATGTCTTGCCTGGATTAGGGTGGAATCCTCAAGGAGACACCAAATGGCACCCACCCATTTTGCTTTTTGTTATTCCCGTGACAGAAATAACACAAAGCAACTGCACAGACTCATCTGGGTCCCAAATAGATTTGCCTGCTCCCTTTCCCCCAACCTGCCAGGCCCAGGCGTGAACATCACTTTTCCACATCGTTCTCCAGGGCCTTCTAAAGGAAAGGATGGGTGGCAAGCACCATAGCTATGAGCTATTTAAAAAGATGCTACCCATTCCCTACCCTCCCACACGTTGTCTCCTGGTGAGCACAAAAGGTTAAGTGAACTTGGCATGTGTAAACTTGGACCTGGTGGGGCTTTGGAGTTGTCAACGAAATGGAAAGACGAGCAAGCTGCCCAGATGGGATTTTTGTTCCAAAAGGCTGTGTATGGTTCCCCAGTTCTCGGACAGGACATGGAGTGTCTTGCCTGATTCTGGGAAGATGTCCTGCTGAGCTGGAGGCATTTCAGCACCAAGCTGATTCCTGTGCTTTAAAGGGCAACATCTTACTTGAACTACACAACCCCAGAGTCTTGCTTTTGGCCCCGGCATACATGAGGCTTAGTGAACACAGGAGTCTGAGGTCTACCCAGACACAAAACTCAAGTCTGAGACAATCACAGTGTTGTTTTCTAGGGAAGGCGAGCGGGGGAATCTAATTTTTAGACCCATAATTTTCAGCCCTCTCCTCATCCCAAGCTATGCACTTGGATAAGAATCCACCCTCATCCCATCACAAGACATGAATGAAGTAGCACCTCCCGGCAGTGTAAGAGGCTGCCCAGACCCTGATGTCACTGAGGACAGAAAAAAGATGAAGAGGGAGAAAGAAGAAAGCCATAAGGCTGGGAAAGAGATGAACTGAAAGAAGACAGGATCAATGGGTCAGGGGAAGATGAATATTGTGTAGACTTGCAGCTCAGGAGAGCAGCTAAGAACTAGAATCTCTTCTTTCCTCTGACACTGACTCATGGTGTGACCATGGGCACCTTCCTTCACTGTTAACTCTGGAATAAAAAGAACATGCAAAATTGTCCAGCGGGGCAGGGGGGGAGCTGAAACCTCCTTTGGAAATGTGAATTGAGAGATACGGAGCAGGAAAAGTAAATAAAGAGAAAAGCCAAATAAACAAAGGAATGCGGGGGGGTGGAGGGGGGGGAAAGTTTTGATTTGGGTTTTGACACTCTGCCCTGAATCTTCAGTATCAATGTGTCCTGAGAAGGCAAAGGATCTGTCACAGCTGCGTATTCGCTGCTCTCTTCTGGTTTCACTTAGCCATGTGCGAGAGGTGGAGCTGTGGACCAACCTTCACCCTGTGCTTTTCTCAACTGGAAACAAACGGGTGCTCTCTGTTTTCCGTTTGCTGGTTTTATAACGGTTCAAAATGAGGCTGATGAGGTGTTTCCCTGACAGTACCATCTATCTTGGTCTAATTACAGAGGCTGCGTTAATTGCAGGAGTCGACCTATAGAACCGCAGCATTTCTCTTCTGAGCTTCTAAGGGGAAACGCATGGAGGAATTCATGCTCCTACTCACTCCATCTCTCCCTCCTGCTCTCACTTGCTCTCCCCTGGGTGTCTATGGTCCTGAAATGATAATGAAAGGATTTTGAAGAGAAGAGGACCTGGCAGAGAAACAGTGTTCCAGGCTCTGGAGACTGGATAACTAAACACAGAACAAAGAGCTGGAGAGAGACAATCAAGTAATCCATCAAGCTCAAGGCAAAGTGAGAAACAGCAGGTCTTGCAATGGTTTCTCCTTGGTGGTGAAGTGACTGGGAGGGGTTTTGTTTCTCTGCTTGGATGATAAAGCTTGAAACACGAGTGGCAGTGAGGTGCACAGACACCTCTAACCCCCACAAAGCTGCCACTGGGGGCAAAGCAGGATTAGGATCATGGAATAATTCATAAAGTCATAGAATCTTAGAATCGTTTGGGTTAGAAGGGATCTTAAATATCATCTAGTTCCAACACCTCTGCCATGGGCAGGTACACTTCCACTAGACCAGGTTGTTCAGAGCTCCATCGAACCTGGTCTTGGACACTTCCAGCACGGAGGCCTGGAGGAGATCCAGGGCTTGCTTTCTAGAAGATGCATGGATGGGATCAGATGGTGACCTGTACTTCTGCTCCTCTCTCCCTTCAGAGAAGGGACCATAACAGTAAAGCAAAGGCATGAAGGACTTTCCCTGGCTTATGCCTCTGCTCCTGCAGCTTTCAGCTGCAGTCAGCCAACACAGCAGGATGCTTCGAGACGTTTGCTGCCATCTATGGCCAATAATAAATACTGCAGAAATAGCTAGTGATATGGTATTTGGCGACAGACTAGACTTTCCTCAGCACCACATCTCCACAGGGATGCTTTTCTCCCCTGGACCAGAGGATCAAGAAGAGCCCTCACTCACAGCATGGGAGACCTGTGCCCCATCTTGCCTTGCTTGCACCGAGTGATGGTATCTGGGGAGGAAGCTAGAAAACCCAAAGTGATGCTGGTTGTGCTGCAAGCAGAGTGCATCTGCTGGTAGAGCAGCTCAAATGCATTTCTAGCAACCCTACAAAGAAGCCCACGTCGTGTGCTTGCACAGGCTGTTGACACCCACGTCCCTGTATACGGACATGTTATCTGCACACAGCGCTCGCTGTGTAAAGCGGATGTGTAAAGCAGATTGGAAGAATCCTGTCCTTTTTCTTTTTTCTGCTCTCTGGGCTGTTTGCCCCTCCCGTCTCTCAGAGCTGTCACCTCTCAGTGTTGCATCCTGTCCCCAAGTACTTAGTGCAGCTAAGTCATCTCAGGATCCCTGGGACAGGCTGTGTTCAGCTCATTGACTTGTGGACTGGGACACAGGGACTTAGGCATGGCTGGAGGTCCCTCCAGAAGACATCCGCCACCCCATTTGTGGCCATACTGTACAACTCTTCCCAAGAGATGGAAAGCCTTCTCCATCGCATCCTCGACACCAGACACTTAAGATTCAGCTGGATGGGGTGCTGGGCCATCTTGTTTTTGCCAAGAAAGGTTGGGCCAGATGATTCCAGAGGTCCCTTCCAATTTGGTATTCTATGGTTTTTTGATCACGTACCTGCTCTTCACACACCGGGGACTTTGCAGAGCTGTGTGTCCTGACTGCTGGGTGTGAGGGGTTTCAATGTCCTGCTGAGTCTGTGCCTTTAGTGCCCGGACATGTGTCCAGACAGACTCGTGCCTTACTCAGGGTGTTTGCACCACCACCTCCATGCCTAAAACAAGTTCCTGGTGCAAGTGTCACTGTGTACGCACATGCTGTGTGAAAATGGAGCTGCTGCAAGCATCTGGGAGCTGCACAAGCGTGCGTGTGGTGCCGCCCTCCCTCCTTCCTGGCTAGGCAGGAGAAAGAATTCCCAGTGTGGATGGCCACTGCTAATGGTCCAGGAATCCTCAATGCAGCTGTTTGTTCTGGCACCGGCGCAGCAGTGAAGTCCTGAAGTCAGTTGAACCGCATCGACTTCCCTGCCAGGGTCAGATTTCAGAGGTATGCGATTGGGGATGCCCCCACTGAATGTTTCCAGCACCTGGCCTCCACCCCCTTCCCCGAGCTTGCCATCACTTCTGCTCGAGGGAAACCTAAGCCTTTTCAACACGGGCAGGAGAACACGGCCGCCAGGAAAGTGATTTACAGCCCTGTGAAATCCCATCACCCAGCCAGCCCACGAGGCAACAGTGCTGCTATTGTGACAGCCGCTCTGTCGATAGCAGAGGACCCCTGGGCCAGCCCTTCTTCCTCCCTTCCCTTCCTCCTCTACCCCTCCCCAAGCCCAGGTCCCACGGCCCTCTGACCCTCTGACATCTGGGGGACTTGTGTGGCAAAAGCATGTAAATGGGGTCCATGGTCCAGGGTCTGGCTGGATCTCTCAGAGCCAGTGTCTGGTGTGGGCACCACACTGTTTAACCTCAAAAGTCAGAGAAAATGAAGAGGTCATGGTTTTAGACTAAAAGAGGGAGGTCTAAATCAGATAGAAGGAAGACATTTTTGATGCTGAGGGTAGTAAGACCCTGGCCCAGGCAAGACAGACAGAAATCAATGATATCAGACCCTGCCTTTATATCCCACCCTTCTGGGTATTAGCAAATGCATCTGTCTCTTTCTAGTCTTCTGCCTCTTTATGCTATTAGATAAACCAATGGTAGAAGGAAAGGAAATTGAATTAAAAATTGATCTGCTCTACCTCCTGGGAGCTCTATGAAAGGCAGCATCCCAACATTTCCTGTGTAGGACAGGAGAAATAATAATCCTTAAAAAGAAGGCAAAGTGGGGGCATTCATTTGATGTAGGTTGCAGTGCCTATCTGCTTATTTAGTAGGTAACCAGACAGACGGTGCACAGGACTACCCAGATGCATGACGGGTGACTGAGGGAGCAGAACTGGCACCAGTTCAGAGGGAGCTGGTTCTCCCAGTCATGTCGATTCATACACAGGTGATAATGGCCCAGAGCATTTAGAAAATAGCTCATGTTTTGGGGGTCTGAACTCACGGCGCTTTCAAGCCTCAAGTCTGCAGCTCCATGTGTATGTCTGGAGAACATGGATCAGCAAGAGATGGAAATCAGGCCCAGATTCAGAGGATACAGATTTCCTCATGCATCACTTGCCTTGAAGCACACAGCCTGGTCCAGGTCCTCCCGCTGTCTTCACGCACCCATCTCCCACACTTCTGTGCTCTGCAGTGACTTTACATCCCTACCCAGAAACTCAGAACACAAAATATATATAAACACCCCGTAAACCACCATCAATCCAGTAAACACAGTGAAGACGACAGGGCAGTGGTTCGCCTGGCCCTCATTAGCTGTTTTGCAGGGCTCTGGTGATGCAAAGCAGCTGTCAGCTCAGTCATTCCCATGAAGAACCATCCTGTATCAGCCTGCTCTTGAACTTGGGTCGGGCCATGCTTGGGAATCTGACACGTGGGTTACACCCCTCGATGCCCATATAAGTGATCAGGACACTGAAGGGTGTCTTCAAGATGTGGGCTGTGGAAGGGCTGGGAATAAGAAGCCCATTGAACTGAAGCCAGCTGTGGAGAATGTAATTACACAGTTAAACTGGGAGACCACTGGCAGTTACATAACAAAGGAAACCCAGCCTCGCTGGAGGCAAATTGCTTTTGTTCTGCTTGAGAAAGGAAGGTTTTGTTGACAGCCCAGATATCTGCTTTCAGGCAGAAACACTTAGAAAGAGTCCGACAAGCACAACAATGTCTTACTCCAGTAGATAGCTCTAGCTAGGCTGTTGGGCTTCCCTGTCCTAGAGGGCAGACATTCTGGGCTGGGGCCATTAAAAGGACAAGTCAGCTCATCTCATCTTCCAGTCATCACCGTCATCTGGGAAAAAAATTCTTACAGGACCACATTAAAATGTTGTGATTCATTTAGAACATGCTGTTTGCTTCCTCCTCTCCTTCCCTGAAAAACAAAAAAAAAACTTTGTGCAGGAGGGATTGTGTCCAGGATTCTGAAGATCCTGATCAGGTTTCTTTAATCTGTCCTCTGCTGGGAAGTTGCCTTAGAGAAGAAAGGTAAAACTAAAGAAGTCTTGGGTATTGAGAGGAAGGTGGAGGTGGTAGCCTGGGTGGTCTTTGAAAAAATCATGTCACAGCATCCTTGCTTTTATCAGCACTGGTGTGGCCAGCAGGACCAGGGCAGGGATTGTCCCCCTGGACTTGGCACTGGCAAGGTCATATCCGGGGATCAGTTTTGGGCCCCTCCCTCCCAGCAGGACATTGAGGGGCTGGAGCGTGGCCGGAGAAGGGCAACGGAGCTGGGGAAGGGGCTGGAGCACAAGGGTGCTGAGGAGCGGCCGAGGGACCTGGGGTTGTTCAGCCTGGAGAGAAGGAGGCTCAGGGAAGATATGGTGCTGAAGGACATGGTTTAGTTGTGCCCTGGCAGTGCTGGGTTAACGTTTGGACTTGATGATCTTAAAGGGCTCTTCCAGCCAAAACAATTCTGTGATTCTATAGTGAACTTGTAGAAAGACAGGACTGGTGGGAAGGACTGTGTCCATTTTCTTAACCAAATGCAGAATAAACTCTGTTGTGATTGCCTAAAACCAGGTCTTTTCCAACCTAGATGATTCTATGCTTTGGTGGGGTGCTGGAGCTGTTTTAGAAACTCTCGGTGGCAGACAGTCTCTCTCCCTTCACTACTGTCCTCTGTTTGAAAGCTGCTCCTGATATTTAATACAATTTCCTTCAGTGTGATCTAAGGTCACTACCTCCTATCCCTGAGGGACATGAAAGACATTTTTTTCTCTTCCTTCCTCCGTGCAGAAGCCTTTTATGTGTTGGAAGGCTGCAACCATGTGTCCCCTTGATCTTCTCTAGACTAGATGTCTTCTGTCCTCAGCCCCACAGATCACGAGTTCTCTGTTGCTCTTGGACCACCTCAGGACACAGACGGGTGTCTGCATAGATGACCTTTGCTCTTGCTATAAGGTGTTTCATGGTAACCAAAGAATGTTGGGCTTATTAGTGTCTGCAGCCAAAGTTAAAATTTTCTCCAATATTCTGGACATGGATCCTTTATAATGAAGGGATCAAGGTCTCAACCTCGAATCCAGGCAGGAAGCATAAAAATCAGAGAACCTGTGATTTGCCATCCTTTGATGCTAAGGACATGCCTTACCGTGTTCTGTGTGAGACTATGGGGTCTCATGGAGGTTTTGGAGGAGCTTCTCCAACATATGGACTGCAAACAAGAAACCCACTGACCTAAGGGCTGTTAGAGTAGCTTCATGGGCCAGTGGAAACCCAAAGGAGAGGTGGCAATGAGTCATTGCCTGCTAGAGTGGGACAAAGTCACTGTCTCCACTGGATGTATGAGAAAGTTTTATTCCTGGACCCTGTTAGCTAAAAAGAACAAGGCTGCTCAGCAACAGTGAACCAAAGTGCTGGTGGTGGCAGATGCATAACTTCTGAGCAAAAAAATCTTCTAATGTCTCCTCCACAACTTGATGGAGGCTGTGCTGAAAGGTCCTTGGTAGGTGGATACAGGCTGAATGCTTCCTTGGGGTCTGAGGAGCACCTCTCAAGCCCACTGTGTCTTTTCAGGGAGGTCCTAAAAAGAAGATGGTCCTAAAAGCATTGGCATTGCCTGGGTGCAAGACCCATGGAATGCCAGTGCAGTGATGGGACACCAGCTAAATTCAGGAGGTGGCAGGTTTGAGACACTCATGCAACATGTAGTTACATTCATTAGCTCCAAGATGTTGTGGCACAGAGGACGAGGAACGACTGAAGCAGACTTTCCCATGGATGAGTGATCTGCTGAAGGTTATTCAAAACAGAGACCCCAGTGCTAGCTCACAAGTTTGGTGCGTCAGTAGAGTGGACTATTCTCTGATTTTCTCCTGTGGGCAAAGCATTTTTCTCCTTTAAAGAGTTCTGGGATTTGCTGGAGTCTTTGAACTCTCATGACTACATCACATTTAAATGCTCTGCTTTGTTGCATGGGAGCTGGTGGGTCTCTGACCTCTGCCTGAAGGAGCTGCAAAACCACGCGTGGTTCTGATACCCTTGATCTTGAATTCTAACATCCTGCCTTTGATTCTGGCCAGCACCACCTGCTTCAGATGAAGGTGAAAGAAATTTTGTGCTACACAGCTATTAAAAAGTCCTCCATTGGAAGAAATTTTTTCTCGGTCTTTATCTAGAGCAGATTATGTCCTGAAGTACTGTATTATAGCCCCTTCAAAAATTTATCAGTGTCATATTAATGAGTTATTAATGTCTATCCAGGTTTTTATGCCCACATTTGAATCCTTCTCTACCTCTGGCCATAATGCACTCTTATGGCGAAGAGTTCCACAGATTAAATGTACAAGTTCTTCACTGTGAGGGTGGTGAGACCCTGGCACAAGTTGCTCAGGGAAGCTGTGGATGCCCCATCACTGGATGTGTTCAAGGCCAGGTTGGATGGGGCCTTGAGCAACCTGCTCTTGTGGAAGGTGTCCCTGCCCATGGCAGGGGGGTTGGTATTAGATGATCTTTTAGTTCCCTTCCAACCCGAACTATTCTATGATTTGTGTATGAAAAACCAGCATGACAGGGGGTTATTTTACCCAAAGGCTACCAGATGCCACACCTTTTAAACATTCAGAAGTTTCATCGATTTTTTTTTTGCATAAGAAGTAAGAAGAGACAGGAGATAGTTTTTGGAGAAAACAAACTGATACTCTGCACAAACTCGGCTTATCCTGCCCAGCTGACCAGGAGTCTGAAACAATATCCACCAGCACTTAGATGCAGAGGGAAGATCATTATTGCAGAGCGGCTGCTGAAACCACAACACTGTTGTGTGCAATTCCCATTGTAATCATCTCTCAAATCCATTAACTGTGATTCTTTTACATCCCCATCTCCCTCCTGTCCTGGGTTGATTTACAGCAGAGGCAATGAGAAAGCAGAAAGCTTCTCTGGCCAGATTCCATCCTCCATGGGTGCAAGTGGACCTTGAGGAACGCCAGCCCCCAACCTTAATTTCTCCTCAGATCATCCACTATTGCTCTGCTGGTGTCAAACAACTTTGAACAGGAGTAGGGTTAGGCAGAGCGTCCCTGAGATTCACATCTCTGTATGTGTGCTCCCCTCCATGCTGAAAACCATAGAATTCTACAGTGGTTTGGGTGGGAAGGGAACTTTCAAGGCTGTCTAGTCCAACCCCACTGCACTGAGAAAGGACATCTGCAACTAGAGCAGGTTGCTCAGAGCCCTGGCCAACCTCACCTGGGATGGTTCCAGGGATGGGGCAGCGATGATCTCTCTGGGCAGCCTGGGCCAGGGTCTCATGACCCTCAGTGTCAACAATTTTTTCCTTCTCTCTAGTCTAAATCTCCCTTTTTTAATTTAAACCATCCCCCCCTTGTCGTCTCCCAACAGGCTCTGCTCAAAGTCTGTCCCTATCTTTCTGACAGGCCCTTTCAAGTCCTGACGGGCCCCGGGAAGGTCTCCCTGGAGCCTTCTCTTCTTCAGGCTGATGATCATTTGCAACTGAAAATAAATGAGACACTAGATTCACACAATAGACTGGGGGGCTGGGGGTGCGTGCGTAGGATGGGAAGATGTTATTTTTGGCTGGTTGCCTACAGCAAAGCCAGCCACCACTCTAAATCCAATCGCTCTGTATTAGTGACTCCTGTGGGAGGCACCGGCTTGAGATTTACATCAGTATTTGTAGGACAAGCACATTTTGAGGCTGCGGATAAGAGTCTGTTGCTCTGACACCTGTCTTCATGCAGGCTTGCAGCAAAACACATCTCTCCTCTGAGGAACTTAGGGCTCAGGGCCCAGAAATAAAGGTGTGAAGTTGTTTTGGTGATAACTCCCTCAGATTTTAGTTACTACCTAGATGCTTCGAAAGCCGAGCTTAAAGTAGCAAGTTGGACAAAGGATAGAAGAACCAAAAAAGGAAGGGGCTTCTCAAAGTCACCCCTGGGGTGATTGGCAGAGCCAGAAATAGCACACAGGTTATTTTGGTGCGGAGCCATCTCCATCCTCAGCCATATAAAGGTTAAGCATCTAACCTAGCATGGTGTTGAAGGCTCTTTCTATAGACCACAAAGAAAAGGAGGGATGGTCAGCAGGCCAGAAAAATCACCTTACATGGGATTAGCGGAGAGGTCTGACTGATGTACCAACTATGGAAGAAACCTCAAGAAATTAATTTTAAAAGGCTAGGCAAGGTGAGACTTATCCCACCTGCTGGTCTGTGGTTCAACAGAAGCCAGAAGCACACCCAACCTCCATCTAGGCTGGGGTTCCCATGCCGTGATCCACAACAGCCAGTGGCTGTCAAGATCTGGACAAGCAGTCCTCAGTTTCTTTACAGACACAGAGTAAACCTTAGCATTTTTAACTAAAGGTGAGAGGATTAAAATCATGGTGGTCTGAAGGAAAAACTGGTGGCTAACTGTTCCCTTGGCCACAGACATGTGGAAACTATTGATTGAGTGGTGGCTTTAAACCTTTCTTTGTCATTTGTGAGCCCTTCACTATATCTTGGTGGAGGTGTGAACCTTGTATCACACCTGCATGTCTACTGATTACAGACTGCCAGATTTTTATCCAACTTTCACGAACCTTTCATGGAATCACGGAATAGTAGGAGTTGGAAGGGACCTCTGGAGATCATCTCATCCAACCCGCCTGTCAAAGCAGGTTCACCCAGAACAGGTTGCACAGGATCACATTGTCCAGGAGGGTTTTAAAAGTCTCCACAGAAGGAGACTCAGTGTCCATCGCTGCCAATGGAGTTGAGGACTGCAGACTCAAAACCAGGAAGGTATGGCCTGAGACAGCTGGTCCTGTTTGTGGTTCTAGATGTTCCTCAAGAGGATGGGAATTCATGACATAACCGTACCAGCCACTCTCCAATGTTACATGAAAGAGTAAAGAGATGGCAGGGACAGGGACTTGCCATGATTTTCTCAGAAGTCCCTGCTCAAGGGGATGTTTTCCTTCTGGTCTTTGAAATAGGTAAGTTTATTTACAAACAGATAAATGGCTGTTTTCTGTCCTTTTCTGAACAAAAGCATTTTTTAAAATTTCATTTAAAACACACCGTTAAGGTTTGTAACCCAATATTCTGGACAGAGAGGAAAGATAAAATCCTCAGCCTTGGAGAGATATTTACTGGTAACAACCAGTTGTTGGTTGGAACTGGCATTGCTACAGCAGCTGCAGGATTTGACCAGGAATTGGAACTGTCTGGAAATTACTGTATCATAATCACCTAGGCCAAAATCCACCACGTGTACCTGAGCTGTCCAAGGGTAAGTCCCTCCAGCTTTGTCAACAGAGAAAGACAGACTCTGACTGTAAGGGGTGATATACCCTTTCCAGGTCTCTGTCTTGCTCCACTGACCACGGAGAGGAAAATCCCATCTCTTGCTTTGCCAGATGCTGTTCAGTGGCAAGAAACAAGGTGCTGAGTGCAACTTGATGCCCTGCAGTTAGTTCATTTGGCCTCTATCTCCTGCTCCATGGCTTCTTGCTGGTCCTGTGCCAAGCCTACGTGCCCTTGAAAGATATTACGGACACCCTTGGTGCCTTTAGATGACTACATGAAAGCAAATTAATTGAACCTTCATTGCCTGCGTAGAGTGAACTGAGTCTCTCTCCAGGTTCATTGCTGCGCTGTCTGGAGATCCATGTACAAGCTCAGACCACAAATCTCAAGCAGTCAACCAGACAACTCAGAGAGGGGTCTCCTGCTCAAAATACCCGGGGGAAGGGTAGACTAATCTGGACAAGAGCAGAAAACACTTACAGGGTCAATCATCATCATCAACTGGCAAAATAAATTCAGAGCAGACTGTGTTCATGGAAACAAGGAAGCCTTTGAGAACATCCTGCTGATGCTGTTAGCCATAATTTTGCAAGTGTGAGATTATTGTCTTAAAACCAGGGAAGATAGCCTAAAGCCCACTGGGGTTAAAAAGTGACACAATAAGTCTACAAATTTAGAATCGAGTGAAAAACAGGAAAAAAAGAGAAAGATGCAGTGCTAAGCCAACATGTCTGGGCTTTACCTTGTAGGACTGCCTGACACCTCCTGTTTGGAGGTGGCTGACGCCTGCCTAGATCACAGGGAGAAGCAGCTCATGTCAGTCAGCCCTGATGGCACTGTGCAGAGAGACACAGAGTCTCCTGAGAGCTGCTCTGCTTCTGTCCAACCCAGTGATTCAGCTCATCTCACTGCAGATATCGACAGCATTGTGAGCTCACCACCCAGGACGTCCCAAGAGCAGGGCAGAAATCAGCAATGTCATGGTGACTTCATAGAACCATAGACTGGTTTGGGTGGGAGGGGACCTTTCAAGGTCATCTGGTCCAACCCCCCTGCAGGGAGCAGGGCCATCTGCACCTAGAGCAGGGTGCTCAGAGCCCCGGGCAACCTCCCCTGCAATGGTGCCAGGGATGGGGCAGCCACCACCTCTCTGGGCAGCCTGGCACAGCCTCTCCCCGCCCTCAGCATCAACAATTTCTCCTTCTCTCTGATCTAAATCTCCCTCTTTTAGTTTAAACCATCACCCCTTGTCCTGTCCCAACAGGCCCTGCTAAAAATCTGTCCTCATCTTCTTCCCCTTTAAGTCTCTTGTATCATCTCTCTCCTTACCAGAGGTGCTTTCAGGGCCCTGCCTTCCCACCTTCTTCCGCCACTTCTCCTGCTGGTTGGTGTAATTAATTCTCACGCTGTCATACCCTCGCTTTCCTGCCAGTGCTTGTGGGAAGAGATGAGTAGAAACCTCCCTGCACAGAGGATGAGAGAGGCAAGGCAAAGGCTCAGCAGGCAGGTAATAAAGCAGGCAGCCCTCTCCTCTCATAATCCTACAGGCAGGAAACCCACAGAGCAGGGAGCAGGTTCCTTTCCTTTCCTTTCCTTTCCTTTCCTTTCCTTTCCTTTCCTTT
>JANVCC010000153.1:2550832-2563897 GCA_025345505.1 Todiramphus chloris collaris | reverse complement strand
CCCATCCCATCCCATCCCATCCCATCCCATCCCATCCCATCCCATCCCCACGCCTCCTGGAATGCTGCAGCTCTGCTCTTTCATGAGCAGTGTGTGGTATTATGACTCCGGCAACGCTGAGCTCTGCCAGCACGTCTCAAACCACAGGTATCTGACCCCGTTCCCAAGGCCCATAACGCTGATTAATGTCCCGATTCACAACCCGATGGGGTCGGCACTGGTGGTGGCCGAGATGGGACCCCCACCCCACTCTCTGCCCTGTCCTCTCCTCCTTGCAGACCCTCTCACCTTTTGCTCATGGAGAAGGGGGATCCATTCCAAGAAAACCACCACAGGCAGGGAGCGTGGGAGCTGCCAGCAATGGCCAGGAGGTGTGCGTGGTCGGGGTGCTGTTACAACAAGGCCAGCTCTGTGATTACGGCACATTAAGCCCTCAGTGCAGTGCAGGCAGCTCTGGGGCATGACGTCTCCTCCCAGCTCCAGCCAGTCAGCTCCAGCATCCCCCTCATCTCTTCCTTTCGCTGGGCACAGAGGGGAGACACTGGAGGGCTTGAAGTGCTGCTCACCTGGAGCTAAGGGAAGCCACGGACTCAGAGCTATGGGGGAAGGAATGGTGGGGAGAAAAACTGCTGTGGCTGTGCATGCCTTGGTGAGACATGGAATCATAGAATCACAGAATCGTTTTGGCGGGAAGAGACCTTGAAGATCATCAAGTCCAACCATTCCTCCAGCACTGCCAGGGCACCACTGCCCCCTGTCCCTCAGCACCACAGCTCCACGGCTTGGAAACCCCTCCAGGGACCACAGGGACTCCACCACTGCAGCTTTCAAGGGGAAGAAATTTTCCTCATCTCAAATCTAAACCTCCCCTGGGGCAACTTGAAGCTGGTTCCTCTTGTCCTATTGCTTGTTCCTTGAGAGAACAGAGTGACCCCTACACAGAGAGGAGGGAAGAGGCGAAGAATGGTCTGTGGAGCAAAAATCACAAGACACAAAATGCTGGGTTTTTTGAGGCCAAGTAGCTTTCTCTTCCCAATTGATTCTGCTTTGCATTGCCCTGCAGACTTTCTGGGAAACATGTAGTTTACAACTTGATGCTTTTGGAGGCATTTTGCAGGATCTTTTGCCTGGTCCACTTTCTACAAGGTGTTAACTCTGAACCCTAAGAATGTACTTCCCAATGGAGTGTTCTTCCATTCCATTTCATTTTAAGTGTCTGTTTCGAAAACTGGGGACTTGGGGCCAGCAGCAGGATAAGGAACAAAGGTGCTATCAAAAGACAATGGTGAAAGTGATGAATAAGGAAATCCAAAAGAGAAGCAAAAGCTACTGTGACAGCAGTGAGATGGTGGATAATTTGTTCTGCTGGGGGAGTGGAAGTGCTGGTAATGAAGGCTGGCACTGTCATCAGAGTAGAAGGGAGTTAGGCACCAGGCTGGGAAAGGAGTTGCATGTCCATGTCTGCTAGGTCTCTATGCAAACCCTGTGGACCTCAGCCCTGCATTTTCCCAGTGACAATGCTGGTGGCTATTAGGCAGCAGATTTGTCTGTGTTGCAATGACAGGACGGATGAGTAGCTCACCTCCATGTCAGCAGAAACAGGAGAATTTACCAATGGAAGGAGGCAGGGATCCACCTGGGCTGTCTTCTCCGACTCTACCTCAGTCCTCTTCTCCTCCCAGTTCTGCTTATGGTGTGACAGATAGTTCGCCCTTTGGTTTGGCTGCTGTTCTGCTTATCTGGGTAACTCAAAGCCCTTATCAGATCAGCCTGAGTCAGATCAGCCAAGCACACACCCGCATTGACACCCTACGAAGATCCTCTTTGTGTTTGGACTTTTTGGCACAGAACCAGGGCCATATCATTACCTGGGTGCAAAACAAGGGCTGACTCTGTTCCATTTTCACCAGCTGAAGCACACCCCCCCACCCCCCCGCCTTCCCCCTGCTCCTCCATAAACCTGAGTCATCTTTTGCTGAGGACGGAGTAAATTAGAAGTACACAGTAGCTATAACTTTGAATGACCCGATTTCCAGTCCTACAGAATAGGTGCAAAAGTCACTTAAAGCTCAATTTCTTGATCACACTGACATTGCCAATGACACCAAGGGCAAAAACCAGTATAAAAACTTGAGGAGGAGAGAAGAAAAAGCAGTCATCTATTGCGCAGTCGTCTTGAAACGCTGATGCTAAATTTTGCTGAAATCTCAGATATTCAGACATCATGATCTGGCATCCTTTAAGCACAGACCTGAGTCTGCAGCTGAACTCAGCCCTGTCCTGTGGTTTGAAAAACGCAGCCTGCCAGCATGCTTATCATCCCTCGCCACCGCCATCCTAGCCAGAAACGCAAGCGGCACTCCCCCCTGTTTAGATCCCTCCCCCCTCAAATTGTTCTTGTTTAAAGGCTTTCAAGAAGGCATTCATTGCACAAGGCAGCCAGCCACAAAAGAAGCTACTGAAGCATGGCTGAACATAGTTTGGAGAAGCATCTGGAAACTGGGGGGTTGTCATCCGACCCAGATCTCTCAATTTGCAGTATCCTCTCCCCTTCCAGATGCAACCCAGGGCCAGGAGACCAGGACCAGCACATGCCAGCTGGGCTTCTCCAACCTTCCCTCCGTGTCTCTCCTTATTTACCCTGCAGCGACACTGATTGACATCAGATGAGATTCTCTTGGCCCTTCTGCGCTCCACCGCTGATTTACGCCAGCAGAAGGCTCTGGACCCTTGAGCTTTGTGGTTTCTATGAGGCTAAGTCAAATCGCAGGGAAAAATCTGATCCCAGGAATGAAACAAAAAGAAAAACAACAAACATGCTTCACTGCGGTGGTGAAAGGCTGACAGAGAAACATCAGTTGTGGTAGGAAACAAACTGGAGATGAAGCTGGTGCTCAGCAGTGGGATCATATGGTGGGGTGCTCCAAAACTGTTTAGTGATGCTATGGCATGAGTCAGAGCTGGACAGTTTTACCCGCATGCTCACTTGTATCTACACACAGATGTACCAGCTTTGTACTAAACCCCGTGTCTTCGTCAGCAGAGGAAATGGGACATCAAGGCCCACCCAGGTTCTGTGGGATGCAGTCAGATGATCATTGACAGAGAAAGTCAATGGGAGAGTTAAATCTCAACTCCTGGTCTCCTTGCTGAAGAGACCATTTTTGAGCAAGCAACTCAGTGAGTGTAACCTTGAGGGCACTGTAAGAGAACGCAAACTCAGAGAAAACTTTGGGGATATCAACTCTGAGAGGATGAAACTCTTCATAAGTTGATGGCTCTTGATAATCCATCACTGATAGCTTTTGAAGGTTTATATGTTGGTCATCTCTTAGCAGTTCCACCTCTTATCAACTCCCACATTTATTTAAATTTATATTTTTTAGCGTGTTTTTACTGAGCTGAGTGAAGTTGCTGCCCATGAAATAGCCATGCTATGTAATGCAGCTTTATTGATCTTACTCTCCGAGTGCAGCCAGGAGAAACAGGTCAATTCTTTGCAATCACTTGCCACAGACAGTGTCTCAAAACTCCTTTAGCTCTGCTTGCTCAGTGTCTGAAAGAAGTGGTTTGGGATGTAGGAGTCAAGAAAGTCAAGGTAATGTTGAGGTGAGGCAGGGGTTAAGACAATGAAAGTGGGCTAGGGGGAAACAGCATGTAGAGTTCATGGAAACCAGTCCAGTGGTTACACTGCATTTTGGGGTTTGATTTGCATCCTTGCAAAAGAGGCTCCTGGAGGAGATCAGGCATTGTCTAACTTGGTTTAATTTACAAGATCAACAAATTAATTGCTCTGCAGGTCAGCCTATGGTTTTCTGTAGCTGAGGAGTCTCGGGAGCCCCTGGCCCCACTGTATCATTAAATAAAGTGGGTTAGAGACCATTCTGAGGTCTTATGGGTGAGGGAAATGTCAGGATGTCCCAACAGTAAGGCAGAAATCAGCAATGTCATGGTGACTTCATAGAACCATAGACTGTTTTGGGTGGGAGGAGACCTTTCAAGGTCATCTGGTCCAACCCCCCTGCAGGGAGCAGGGACATCTACAACTAGAGCAGGTTGCTCAGAGCCCCAGCCAACCTCACCTGGGATGGTGCAAGGGATGGGGCAGCCACCACCTCTCTGGGCAATCTGTTCTATGGTTAGTGTACGAGATGAACCTCAGTCTGTCCTGGGATGCTGCAATCCCTTGAGTGCTCAAGGTGTACAAAACAGATGAAAGAATCAAGGCGATAAGATGGTGATTAAATGACTTCCTAGTACTTCTAAACAGTGGCAGAGTCCCACAAAGCCCGACCGCAGTCTCACTGAATTGATCACTTGTCCTCTGATACATGCCCAAGAGATGGTATCTCCCTACCATTTGATTACAAATTGCCTTATCCCTTAACCCATGGCAAGCACAAGCTTATGCTTTGCAAACCACTCTTTTGCTAAAATGTACAGGAATAAAAAAAAACAAAACAACAAAACCCACAACATTTAGGTCCCAAGTTCAGTGAAGGGAAGAGAAGGTTTTCTAAGGACGCCTAGTGACTTTCCAGCCTGCCTTTACAGATGCAATTGAGGGTGTTTCTTGCTCTCAGTGTGGCAAGAGCAAGCAGATAAATACACAAACTTGGAGAGAGGGGGAGACTGAAGTAAAGATAACATCGAGGAACCCTGATGATCAACAGGGCAGCCATGTGAAAAGTGAGATAAGCAGCTTGCCTCTTGTGCTGAGACAGCAACTCCTGCCTCCAGCCCTTGCACCAGACACTGATCTAGGAGGAGGTCTCTTGTTTTGAGAGGCCAAGTCTCCTCTGGATGAGCTGCCCTTATCTGACAGATGGCTGGGACTCGAGGTTGTTACAGTGGAAAAACTCAAAGACACCAAAGACCTTTGGACTTTGAAGATTAATTTGTTCTGCACTTTGATAAGTTCAGGGGGGTGGGCTAAGATAGGATGGCCTGGCTCAACACCTTCCTTGACTTGGACAATAGAGGGCACGGTTTGGCTTTACCTTTTTACTGTCCCTGAAATCAACAGACCAGAAAGCAGGTAAGTAGGTATCAACTGTGTGGTATCTTAGCTTCTCCAGACCACTTCCAAATCTTGGAAGTTCCTTTTATGTCTGTACTGCTAAATACATGATCTGGGTCTTGTCCTCTGGCCCTGAAGCCAAGTGGCACAGCACACCTCATGTCTACAAGCTTAAACTTAATTTTTCCCCCCAGAACCAAGAGCGTAGTCATATCCCATACCCCTGACTGATGATATCCTGCACCACTACTTCCCCCTATCTGCAGGACTCATCTGCTCAGCTGAAAACGCTGCCAAGAAGTGTGCTGGTGATCAGATGGTGTGGCTGCTAGAGGGGAGGCTCAAAGGTAGCACGGAGCCTACGCTGAGCTCACGTTGAGCTCTGTGGCTTACATTGCTGTAGGTGTATTTATTGCTGTAGGTCTATTTATTGGATGCCAAGGATCAGGAGGTACAACAGGGATGGGGCGTCAGTCTGTCAAATGGAGGATCTGGGGGATTTATGTCAGAATAATACGACTGTACAACCACAGTGTCAGGGCAAACCTGCACGTACCACTGGCCACTCATCCTTTCTTGTCCCCGCCTCTGTGAGCCCATCTATCCCCCATGTACCTGAGGAGTTCATCCACGCTCTTGCAGTGCAGATGCCTTCACCGACCCAGCTACAAACCTTCTGCTACTTTTATTTTCTTCTTTTTTTTTTTTTTTACCATCTTGGGTTAGTTTTGTGCTGAAATGCTTTGAACCGGGGTGCTGGAGGGGTGAGAGGGAAAAGGGGCAGAAAAGTCCACTTTATGCTTTTCTGGGTAAAGGGAAAAGGACGTGGCTAAGGAAACAAGCCAATCTTGCAGTTCAACAACCAACCAATCACCTGAGTGCTTTCAGAGGGATTTGCATTACAGGAGGGTCAAAGTATGATCTGTTAAGAGGATGCCCTGAGTACAGAATTTTCCTTTGTTGAAAATGAGGCTTCTGGAAGTCAGTCCAAGCACAGACTCTAAAGGGAAAGGAAAACCCTAAAACACAGAGCCCTTCCAATGACTGTCAAGGGTCAGCTTGACCTCAGTGAAAATAAACAGATTAATGTCCAAGCCAGGTACATCAAGCACAAGTCTGGGTGTTTTCTTCTCACGGCACAAGACAGCAAAGCTCAGTCTGACCCAGAAGGTATCCTGATGTCTGAAGTTTAGCCCCAGGAGCGTATGGTTTATTGCCACGTTGCAAAAGGTGCAACACAAAGATCATCTCTAGCACAGCAGCTCCAGCGAGGCCAGCTGAAGTTTGAGGTGTTACGGGTTGAGAGAGACAAACGATACTGTAACAGCCAAGTGGATGCAGAGGGAGAAAACAAATTCTCCATGTGGGGGCAAAATATCCTGGATACGGTCTAATCTTTAACACAGGCTGCTCCAGTTGAGTTTTTCCTTTCAGTCAGGGCATGACCTAAGGAATGGGTTTTCTTTGTGTTTTTCTTTATTTTCCTTTTGTTTATGCAATTCTTACTAAGAGGGGATAAAATTTTGCTTACAGAGTAGCTGAGCAGAGAGAGAAACCTCTCTATGTGCCCTTATGAAGAGAAATAGCCCCATCCAAAAGGGTGGGAGATGTCTGCTGGTTTCTCCCTTTGATTCAGACAGTGTGAGGGGGTTTGGAGGGATCAGAGCTCAAAAGGCTGAGATGAGCCCAGCAAGAGCCATGGGGTCAGAGAGTTACACAGTCCAGCGAGTACCAGAATTGTCACCTTCTCCCAGTGGGAAGAGGATGGAGCTGCTCAGCAGCAACAAGGGCCAGTTCCCAGGAGGGGTTTAAGTCAGAGGCTGCTGTAGTCCACTCTGCCATTCCCTTTTCCTGGTCTTTAGGGACCAGGAAAACTCCATGACTGCAGGGTTTAGCTGGAGCCAGAGCTCTGCCATTGATTCCCAGGAGCAGAATTTCCCCGGCTCTATCAAGAATTGTGGAATGGTTTGAGTTGGAAGGGACCATTAAAACTCATCTATTACACCCCCATCCTCCAGGGAGCAGGGAGTTCTGCAGCTAGAGCAGGTTGCTCAGAGCCCCAGCCAACCTCACCTGGAATGGTTCCAGAGATAGGGTATCTACCAGCTCTAGAGGTGCTTTCTCTCCTCACCCCACACTGCTTGGTCAGAGGTTGCCTGATATTAGCTGCAATTTAAGTGTTGAATGTGGTGCCTGTGCTCCAAATAACTTTGCAAACCAGGAGACTGATTTCACCTGAATTTTGATCAAGGGGCTGAGCTGTGCATTTCCCAGTCAGAAGGGAAATCCTCCAGCCAGCATCTTTACACCCGAGGAGAGTCCCTTATCAGTACATCCCAGCCCAGGAGAAGAGCTGCTAGGAGACACATGGCTGTGGGATGACCCTCAGACTCTCAGCATCATTTTTCAATGGGAGCTGTGGCAGGGCCAGCAGCTGTCTCTGCCTGAGCTGTCTGGGCTGAGGGTACCCCTCGCAGGGACTGCAGACACACCGCCCTAGCCAGAATAATCCCACTGATCTCAAAGCACCCCTCCAGGGCTATTTCTAGGAGGCCAGAAACCAAACAACAACTGCCTGGACCTGAAAGACCCACCTCGAATTTCATTTCCTTCAGCCTTGACCCCCTCTGTGTGCCACAGTTGTCTCATTGATTTCCCTCTTCCCCATGCAAGGAGCTCAAACCAAGACCAGACCCACTCAGGTCAGACTTGCCACTGGGCAGCTGAACTGGCTTTTTTGGCTTGCGTGGGATGAAATCGCAGCCGGCGCATTACCCTGTCGCAGAGGCTTGTTTGCTTTATATTTTGCGGTTGGTTATTTTCTAGTCCCGGGATATCTGCTAATCCCGAAGTACAATAACAAAAATCCTATCTTTCATAAATACACGGGGCAGGGATGGGCAGCGGCCCAAGCGTGTGCGGAGAAAAGAACATTTCAGACATTGTTTCCCAGTGCTTGGAGCCTGTTTTTATTTAATGAAGTTAGATGGCTTGTCAGGATTTGCAGGGTATCTGTATAGGATTGGTTTTTTTTTTTTTTTTTTTTTATTATGGGCTGTATTCTCAGGCAGAACATGATTGCCTTTCCCTTCCAGCTACAAAATATTCAGCTTCAAATCCTCCCCCTTTCCCAATCTATGAACGTACACATCCCATCAGAGGAAAAAGCAAGAAACAAGTTGAAGAGCAAAACACTAACCAGCACAGCCTTAATCCAGCTGCTTTGCTGCCTGAGCACTGGGGGGTCTTGGTTTGGTTGGTGACCTGAGTATCACTCTGGTGTGAACTTTCTGATTTATATCACAGAATTGTTCTGGGTGAAAGAGACCTTTAAGCTCATGGAGTCCAGCGGTTCCCCCAGCACAGCCAGGGCACCACTAACCCATGTCCCTCAGCACCACATCTACCCTAAGCACTCCATCTATACTGGACTTGGATTAACACCAATGCTGGTGTGGATGCAGCTTCCTTGAGAATAGGGACTGGGATCTTTCTGCAGGTGAACTGGCCGAGCTTGTCCCTGGTTTGAGTTACGTCTGCAAGGAAAGGTTCCCCATCCCCTAATGATACTCCTCGAATTTCTCAGAGAGCACTACAGCTTCTCTGCAAAATCAGAGCGAAGCTTCAGCATTGCCCGAGCCCTCCGAGTAGGGCCAGGGCTGTGGAAAAGGGTCAAGACTGTTTTGCCACCAAAACGCACCCCCTTAATATGTAGCATCTCCTGCACCCAGCATTGCTGGAAGGCATGACCTCCCCCAGTAAAATGAGGTGTCCCTTTTGCTCCCCATTTCATGTCCCACATGGACCTGCTTCCCTGCATCATGCTGAGCTCAGCTGGTTGCAGCTGATAGCCCTAAAACAGAATTATTCTGGTCCACAGCCCTACAGAAGACTGGTGCCTTAGTAGTAGTAGTATTTTTGTGCAGAATATATCCTCCAGTGAAAATGGACCAGAGGGCTAGCAGGCCAAGACTGGCAAGAGAAGGAAACAACGGGAAAACCAAAGGGGTCAGCAGAGCAAACCAAAAAGCTTCCATCTGGGAGTGGGACACAAGGAGGTTTTTATCTGCCTTATCAGATAAAATCATAGCGCCTGTATCTTTACTTCTCTCACGCTCTGCTGGTGTCAGTCCCTACTTTTAAAGCTCCTTTTGCACACCTCTTCTTTTCAAGCCCATGTTTGCAGTGCGATCTGGCTCAGGCCAGTCTTGCTTCACTGGCCTTTGGAGCAAATAGCAGAATTAACTCAAATTTACCCCCATCACCCTGCCAGATTTCAGGCACAAAGCACCGTTTAGGCAGGTGTTACAATATTCCCAGGGAGATGCTGGTGGAGAAGCTCTCTGTATTGCCAGAGGAGTTGGAGGGGAACAGAGCTTCACCCAATTCTTAACCCCACATCAAACACAGTCCCTCTCATCTGCCCCTCAAAAGCTCAGGGCAGAGATGCTGATCTCACTACAGGTTTTACATGGCCACAGGCTCACGGAGGGGCCACAGTTTCTTCACAGACACTCTGAGCTCTGAGAGGACTCATCCCTACAGCGTTTTTCCCCATGTGCTGCATCTCCTACCCTGGTTTACAGTTAATGCAGGGACACGCCGCCTGCGTGCTGAGGAGAAGTGATTCAGCTGCCAGCGTCCTGCCCCATGATGTACCAGTGCCACCAGCAATCAAAGAAACCATTTCCCATCCCTGCTTACAGCACTCTTGCTTCAAAAAGTGCCTTTACTGTCATCTTTGCTGGCTGACAAAAGGAATAACGGGTTTGATGGCTTCAGATGTAGGACTCGCCGTGCTCTGCCCATCATGGCATCGCCAACTCTTGGATGCAAAGAGATTGAGCTACAAAGAGCCCGGCAATTAGGGTCACAGCTCTCAAGATTTGAGTCTTCCAGCCTCAGACAGATGAATTGTGCCCTGAAGCTCTGAGCAGTTGTCTGTCCCAGTCTGCAAGAATCCTCCTGACTCAAACCGCACAACGGAGCTTTGCTTTGCTCTGCTGTGGGAGCGGAAGATCGGGTACCACTTTTAGCTGAGCCCAAAGCTCCAGTGGAGCCTGTCTCTAAATTAAATCCTCGCATCCCCACATCCTTCTGCAGCTACTCTCATGGATTTTTGCTTGTTGCTTCTAGGATAGAGGTGCTTGGTGACTTCTATCGATGGCAGCACATCGAACATGCTCAGCCCAGCTAGCCAAGTATCCAATACATATATATATATATATACACACACGACCCTTCTTATAGTGTAGCTACCAAGACATACCATGCTGAAACGAGCAGTCAGTACCATTCTCGGCTTTCAAAGCTCATTTTAAAATCAAGTTATTTTGGGAAAGAAACAAAAACTGGGAAAGAAACAAAAACAGCGAAAGAAACTCAAAACAAATCCGTAAAAACCAGGCTCTAGGCACCCTGCAAGTTGTTCCCTGCCTTGCAAGTTGTTCTGCAGAGGGACGACATGGGTCTGACCTCCTTATTCTGCCTGAAGTCAGTGCCAGAAGGGACACACAACATCTCCAGAGCCCTTGAACTGTCAGGACAACTTTTAAACCCTTCTGGCAACTCCTTCAGCTGTTGATACTGGGTTTGAAAAGTGAGGGAAGTGTCTGAAACAGGCTCTTCAGCCTGCGCCTAATTAAACCTGGTGGGGTTTCTAGCGGCAGGACCCTAAATCAGGGGATCAGGCTTTTGGAAACGCACAAATACTCCTCTGCACTCCTCACCTAGCCCTGCCCAGTGAATAGTTCTACTTTCTTGCCCCTCTGTGAGTCTGTCAGAGCTATTGCTGGTGTATGCCCAGGTTTATGCCCAGGTCCAGCTCGCGCTGAGCTGGTGGTACTCCAACCAGGAGCCCCTTGTCACCCACCAGAGCTGCTGAGCAAGTCGCTTGGGATCTGACAGTGTCTGTTGTGATGAGGGTAGCAAAAATAAAACGCCCATTGGGTATATGAGACAGCTGGTGCTCGGCTCACTGGCTGGTTCTCTGCACCTTCTGAAAGTACTGGGATGAACTAGGAGAGAGGAGTAAGATGGGAATGGGACTGACGGTGCGCTCCTGCAGCCTAATCTGTCTTTTTTTTGGGTCCTGAAGTTTGCCAAACTCCAGTCTGGCTGTTTCCAATACTTGGTTTTCACCAGTATCAGCAGAGACACCAAAGCCAGCAGGACTTTTGGGACTGACTTCAGTGGCAGAAGCGCTTTGGAGGTGAGGGGGGGGGGGGGGGGTAGCAGGTGCTACAGGACCGACCCTGTCACGATACGGCCCCAAAGTCAGATGTGGTCAAGGAGATCCTAATCCAAACCCAGAAGAGGAGAGAAACCTCAACCGCCCCTAAAACTTCAACAAATCTATAAGTGTTCCTCTCAATTTCTCACCGTTGGGCTTTAAATGTTTATTTGTGCCTAGAGATAGAGCAAGACAGGGATGACTGCAACAATGATTGTTTTCTGAGGCTGTTCGTTTTCATTTATTGTTGTGATGTTCCCCTCTAGCACGATACTGGATGTGTGGGGAAAATATCTCCCTGACAGCTCTGGACAAGATCACAAAGTGTCCCTACCAAACCCAGGGGTCAGGGCCCAGGGTGATGGTTCCTGAAGAGTCCGGCAGGACTTGGCTGTAGCCAGGGTCTGGGTGAGCCCGCTTCCTCTCAAACACATCTCCATCCCTCATGGAAAGCAGGCACTGCTTTAGGGGGTGGTCGTGCCCTTTCCTACACCAGAAGGCACTGAGAAATGGTGGCAATACTGGTGATTCCAGGGATAGAGAAAGCAAGAAAAGCCCATGTCAAAGCAACATGCCCATCAGTGGATTAGTATCTGGTGGCCAATTCTGTATGACATTGCCCTTTGCTTTTGCAGAAGGGCTTTGCAGACCACTTGGGGCTGCAGAGGAAAGTCTATAGATCTTAGCCCACTCCCCATCACTGCCATCAAGTCAGTTTTGACAGATTTTTGCCCTTTTTGCTACCTCTGTGAAGATATTCTGCCTTGGTGTGTGCAGGAACAGGTGAAAACAGGGCCAGGAAGCAAAGGGTTAATACTACTTCCATGTTCCTGAGTGTAAACTGTCTGGAAACCCTGTACTCTAAGGTCCTCTCCAGAATTAATCCCAAAGAGGAAGGCACCGTTTCGCTGAGATTAAGCAGATTTGCAGATTAAATTAAAATTAAACTGGGCATTTCGGGGAGGGGGCGGTGGAATAAAAAAAAAAAGAAAAAAAAAGAAAAAGAAAAAACGAAGGAAAAGTTGCCCATGACTCATTGGTGACTTCTAAATTATTCCTCAAATGCTTTCTCCAGAGCCCTGTCAAACTGCACGCGTTCCTGTCCAGGGGGGTTTAAAAGTGATTCAAACTCGCGGGGGGAAGCACAGACATTTTCATTTCTTCTCGGAGACCCGGCTGCACACGCTATCTGCCAGCCAAAGGAGTCACTGGGTTGCAAAAATGAAACAAAACAACAACAGCAGCAGCAAAAAAAAAAAAAAAACCCAAAACCCCAGAGCTCTGCCTTCTAAATGCTCGATACAGTAAATTACTCATCAAGGCAACATCGTTCAAGAATGCGAAGGGAAAAACTTGAGGGACTCACCAGAGCGTAGACTGAACTCAAGACGGAGCAGCAGAGGATCAAACCCAGGCTGTGATAAACCAGATATGATCCCATATCCAAGAGGCTTCTTCCAGCATCCAAGCTCGCTCAGGGAAGTAGGAGGACGAGAGAGATCTTCCAGCTCTCCAGTTGCAGATGATTTCTCCTTCTCCTTCCCTCCCGCCCCCCCCACCCACCCCCCCAACCCCCCCAACCCCCCCCCCCCCTTTCCAGAATTTGTTTGTTTGTTTCCACAGTTTTAGCCAGAAAGGCACATGACAAGAAACCTCGGTCCTTTGCTTCTTTTTCTCATGGCTGGAGACCTGGGCAGCTCCCGAAATGCAGCCGAGGAGCCCATGTGAAGCGGGGAGCAACTTCGCTCCCTTCAGAGCTGCAGCCCCTGGTGCTGGTTGTTTTCCTCGTGCATCTGTCTCGGAGCAGAAAAAA
>JANVCC010000153.1:2511147-2540183 GCA_025345505.1 Todiramphus chloris collaris | reverse complement strand
GCACACAAGACACTCCTGTTCCTTTGCATTATCTGATGTGAGCCTGGTACTCAGTGCCAAGCTATTGCTGCATCATCTCGCCTCATTCCGCCATCTGTGGGGCAGGCACTGTGATTGTCTGAAGCATCCCTCAAGCTGTCATTAGCTAAGTGAGATACTAAAGCTGGTCCCAAGGGTCTTTGACTGTCAAGCTGAGTGGAGTGCCTGCTCTTAGGGAACGATTACAGAATAACGCCCTAGCAAACCGGAAAGTGCCTGGAGGAAAGCCATTAGAAAGCAGAAGAGATTTCAGACATCCGGGAGGAGAAAGTGAGACAGTTGTCGGCTTTGTTTTTATTTATTTCCCCCTTCCTTCCCAAGACTGCAAGACAGTAGCAGGCTCCTCTTCAGTTACAGGGATTAATAGCTGAAGAAGGGCTGGAACAGCTCTCCTGTGAGGACATGCTGAGAGACAAAGCTGCTACCCCACTACTGGCCAACCTTTTGCAATGTTGTGTTCCCAACCACGTCCATACTTCCATCTTTTCCTCCACCTGAGCAATTCCCCATTGCCATGATCCTCTCACTGATCCTGTTTGGACTCAGCCCGTGGTGAAGGCTACATCAGGTCCTGCCAAAGGCACTTGGAACCCCTCTCCTGTGATGACGGGCTGAAGGCGTTGGGTTTCTTTGATGACGGGCTGAGGGCGTTGGGTTTCTTCAGCCTGGAGAAGAGAAGGCTCCAGGGAAACCTTATTGTGACCTTTCAGGACTTAGAGGGAGCCTGCAGAAGAGACGGGAAGGGACTTTTTTAGAAGGTCTTATGGGTTAGATGAGGGTTAATGGCTTCAAAGTGGAGGATAATAGTTTTAGATTAGAAATTAGGAAGTAGCTCTTGAATCTGAGGGTGGTGAGGCACTGACACAGGTTGCCCTGGGAAGGTGTGGATGCTCCATTACTGAAAGTGTTCAAGGTTACATGGGTCTTTGTGCAACCTGGTCTATGGGGAGGTATCCCTGCCCATGGCAGGGGGGACTGGGACTAGATGATCTTTAAGGTCCCTGCCAACCCAAATAATTCTATTATTCTATGACTTCTCCAGGACTGCATGATGGACTTGGAGAAGGAGATTCACAGCAGGAAAGAGATGCTTTCAGTTAGATGGCTTGAATTTCTTGTGCCTCAGTTCCAAATCATTAAGCTGGGGAGACTGCTAGCTGATTTGATCTTGTGCAGTAGAAAAATAAAGTTGGAAGTGCTTTCCTGCCTATCCCCACTAGACCTGGTAATATGACTGCCAGGACCCTGAAATACCAGTGTAATATAAATCTCCTGTTGCACTCTTCTGTTTCATTATATCATCTCGTTGTGGAATTGGGAGCAAAAATACATTCTGAGTGCAGGGCAAAATCTGCCACATTGTTTTTAGATTGTCTTACAGGTCTACAAATATCTGGTGCCAGCAGCCTTGTAAAGCAGTTTGAAGACCACGCAAAAATGTTTTGAGAAGCTTTAGAAAGTTTGTGTCTGTAGCAGAAACACTTTCTTCCCCTTCTTTTTCTGAAACCTTTTAGTGTGGGAATTAGATTGTTCCCACTCTGAGGATCTCCAGTGACAAAGGTACGCTATTGAACGTGTCTGAGTTATGAAAGCATGTTAGGATACAATTGGGAATGCTAGAGCTGAAAAGTGAATTACCATTTATATGACCCCCCTCAAAAGGAAAAAATGCTAGGGAAGAATCTGTGAATATGTGAGAAATAAGAAAATAAGTAGTTAGGGCGAGCTTATTATTATTCCATCAAAATGAGACTCCAGAAGACTGAAATATTCTGAGGCTTCTTTGCATTTCATTTGCATAAATTCTAGTGTTTTTCCCACCAGATACTTCAAAAACCCCACATTTTATCTAGAGGAGTAGAAGAGAAGATAGCTTCCCAAGGAAGGAATACAATGACAGATGAGATTGAAGGAAACCTCAGTCAACTGAAGGAAGGCAGAGCTACAACCAATCTTCGTGCAGAGGAGGAGGGGGAAAAAAGGAGGATCAAGGAAGGTGTAGATGATGTTTCCCAACTTCAGGTCTTGGGATGATACTGGAATGAATTAATTATAAACTCGTAAGCACCTGGTAGTGCTAATATGGTGATGAAACACAACCACTATGGATCTGTCAAGAACAAATCATGTCAAACTTTCATACCTGCAGTTTTGACAAGCTAAAGGGACCAGGAAGGAATAGGAGCCTGTGTTACGTCTTGCTTCTGACAAAGCATTTGCCACTGCCTTGTACAATAACTGTCACAAGGAAATTAGGCAATGTTAAGGTAGTATTCATCTTCCCAATATTAGATGTGCTTTGGGTATCCGTGTCTCAGACAGTGACCCTGAAAAAGTGAGTGTCCAGAAGTAATTAGTCTCCCCCAATGTAGACATTGATCTTAGGATGGGACAAGTTGTGCTCTGCCAGGTGCCCATTTCTCTCTTCTGACTGTAAAGATAACCCAACTTTACTGTCTCAGCTTTTTTTCATCTGTCTTTTAGACACTCAATTTAGGGAAGCTGAATCTTACCCAGAGTCTAAAGGAGCTCTTAATATTTTCTTTTGTTTTGGATGTGATTGGGGTTTTTTTTTTTGCTATTTAAATATTACCACTGGAGTGGAGCTATTTATCATGACATCTTAATACAGATTTGCTACTAACCAGGATAGAAGATTGAATAGTCTTCCCATGATGGAGTCCTAGTTAGCATTTTTCTGAGCAACTTAAACTTCAAAAATTTGTTGCAACACCAAGTTTGGAAGGGAAGAACTCGCAGGAGAATTCAGAGTAATATTCATCACCTGGAAGGGCTTTCCCTGAGCAAGATGGTCAAATTCAGTAGTGGAAAATGCAAAGACAGAGCTCAGAACAAGAGGGAGATCTAACATCTTGACTTTGAAATGAGGCAATATGGGTTGACAACCAGCAATGACTTTAACAGTCTGGGAATTATCTAAACATCATGTAGATACGCCACAGTAAAGAACTGAATCTAAGTCTCACAGGTCTTTTTCTTTCTTTCCAACTTGTGTTCCCTTTCTGTCTGCTAGTTGGAAAACAAAGAATTGTGACAGGCAGAAAAAAAAAAATTAATTTAGCCAAAAGAAATAAAATCGTTACAAATTTAGTGTTACAGCATTAATTTGGACTATTCTAATTTAAAAAGCTGAGAAGTTTTTCCGCCTTCGTATGAGTGCTTTGGACTGACACAGACCTGTCTGCTGCGTAGGAATTTCCAAAGGAGAAATTGCACTTGTCAGATGTCTTCAGGACTGGTTTGGAGAGCATCTGCTGGAGAGCTTTCTGATTTGTTTTCAGCCATTAATGAGAGAACAGCTTCTATTATTTGCCTTTTGTGTCTTTTGGTTACTCCTATTGTCTCAAACCAGGGACTAGTACAAGTGGATTCTTCTTAAAAAAAAAAAAAACCCACTAAACAAAGCCTCCAACAATCCTCATCCCCCTGCACACCAAGCCTCTGAGTAAATTTGCCCTGCCAACTGTAGTGGAAATACTCATATGCGTGTCTGTGCACATGCATCTCATCCTATATGTGCAGAGCCTAAGATGAGCTAGTGAAAAACAAGAAAGACCCTGTTCCTCACAGTAAATGACAGCCCAGAGAGGACCACATGCTTAGTCTGTTTTGTTTGGGGTTTTTTTTTTTTTTCCTCCTTTAATACAAGAATTTGAACCTGAGCATCTCCTGAGTGCCTTGATTGGCTCTATCTGGAGTTCAGGTCACTGCTTCTGAACAAGATGTCCTCTTCATCCATCGGCACCTTCTCCAAATTGATATATTTGTCCCAACTTCCCTCATTTCAAAAGGACAATATTGTTTTTCATAAAGGAACTCCTAAGATTTTTATTAGGAAGCTCCAAACCAGCTCCAGACATGCGCAAGTAGTAATCTATGAGTCTTAAGACGATCCATGAATCCACCACCTTCAGTAGCTATTTATTAGTTAACAGTTGGGAAGATAAGATAGTACAAAAAATTAGTTTTTGCTAGCAAAAATGGCTTCTTAAAATGGAACTCTGACAGTTATTTGGTGCTTCTTACTGTTCTTAGGGTTTTTGGTTTTAAGTTTTTTCACTACTTTTAAAAACTTGTATTGAAAAGCAGCTGGGTTGATGTAGAATTCCTGAACATCTTGGTTGGATAGAAACAGACTGTGATATGAAAGCTGTGGATTCTTTAGAATCATAGAATGGTTTGGGTTGGAAGGGACTTGAAAGATCATCTAGTTCCAGCCCCCTGCCATGGGCGGGACACCTCCCACTAGACCAGGTTGCTCAAAGCTCCATCCAACTCAGTCTTGAACACATCCAGTGGTGGAGCATCCACAACCTTCTTAGGCAACCTGTGCCTGTGTCTCACCACCCTTATAGTGAAAAACTTTCCCTAATTTCTAATCTAAATCTACTCTCCTCTAGTTGGAAGCCATCACACCTCATCCTATCACTCCCAGACCTTGTAAAAATTCCCTGCCCAGCTTCTTCCCTTCATCAGAAAATGTTATAAAATAATGAGGACTAGAAAACATGTTGTTTAATATATATGAAATGCAAATGGTTTTGTATCTCCCTAAAAGATATTTCTTTTTTTTTTTTTATGCCTGGCAGGTGTGAATTAGGATTTTTCCTTCAACTTGGAGGCATCCTCGTGCCCCTTTAGCTCACTCTAGTCTTCCATTGACTGTGTACTTAAAGGCCATCTATAAAATACACCGGGGAACTGTATGCTTACACCCCATAAACATTTTTTTGCTGCAGGAGGAAATGGTGGAAGTTGGCTCTTGCACATTTCAACAATGTTACCCAGCCAAGCATAAGAATAAGGGAGAGGGGTGAGGGGGGTGGGAAAGGAAGAAAAGAAACACCCCAGTCTTTGGAACATTCACTTTTTGCCAGGATTTTAGGTATTTTCACTTGAGGAACATTTTCCAGCTCCTCTATTAAAAACCTTTTCTTAGTTATAAATAGTGCTGCTTTAGCAGAAGTGAGTGAATAATTAAATTTTGTTTGATAATCAAATTTCCAACTCGGGGTTCCCTGTTCTTTCAGCATTGATATAGTCAGAAAAAGCAAGATCCCTTTTTTTTTTTTCAAAACACAGGATCTTTGAGTCAAAACGGATATTGCAGAGATGCCCTTGGCAGTGCAGGGCTGTGAAAAGAATAAATTAATGTATTATATTGGAAGGATCAGTGCTGATGTTACAACTGAGCCTGTTGAGGACAAGTGGAGGCTCATTCTTTCTCTCCTTCTTATCTGTGATTTTGTCCATGTCATCCTAGTTGAGCAACAATCTTGCAGCTTCTCAGCTGGTGGAAATTTGTCCTCTTCTGCCCAAGCAGAAAATAGTAATCTCAGTTTAGGATGTTATAGAGGAAAAAAGAAATATGTTTAGGGATGGCTGAGGTAGGGTTTCTCTTAGCTTGAGGCAGGAGGGTGACCAGATGGTGTCTTCAAGGTCCTTTTTGTATCTATTTTTCTGTTATTCAGTGATGCTGGAGCACAGTCATACAGCTTAGATATTTATTTGTTCTTCTGGGTGCCAGATTGGATCTTACAGTGGAATTTAATTAAAAAGTACATTATTCAACCCTTGTAGCAGGACACCATTTCCATAAGAATCTTCCCCTCTCTCCATAGGGTTTTCAGTTGGCAGATGACTTTTTTTTTCTCATGTTTTGTTTGCTTATGTTTTTGCAGGATGTGGAAATCATGGAGTTTTCCCCACCCCAGGACATGAGCAAGCCATTAAAGTTTCCCAGTTTTGCCTCGCTGAAGTGGAGGCTGTTTAAAGTCTTTAACCTTCTTCAAAGCCTCTGTTGTGGCAGGAGGTCCTAAAGGTGATATTTTGTTACGTCCTTGAAGTTCTGTGGAAGAGCCTAGATTCCCAGCATTGACCAGAGGCTGGACCAGTCCAGTAAAAGCTATTTACAGTATCCCAGATGGTGCCTGGTCTGGATCTAGTGAACTAAGCAGCGATATATTTTATGGTTTTATATTTTCAGGATGTAATTGTTTCATTTACCAGAGAGTGGGTGGATGAGTTGAAGGAGAGACTGAAACAAGATGCAGGTGTCTCAGGAAGTGGTACATGGTGAGCCAGCTAGTTAAACTCTTATCTCACAATAAATGGAATTGAATCCATGTTTATTAATTCCTGAGCAGCTAAAGAAGGATTTCTGAGCCTTACTCTGCCAGAAGCAATGAGACAAGTAGAGTCCTTAGCTATCTGGGTCAATAAAGAGAAAAATGACCAATTCTGGAGAAGAATGATGAAGAAGGGAACAAACCACAAAACATGGAACCCAGCCAGGCTGAGAGAGTTAGGGATACTCAGCCTGCAGAGGAGAAGGATCCAGAGACCTTCCTGGAGCCTTCCAGGACTTGAAGGGTCCTGTCAGAAAGATGGGGGCAGACTCTTGAGCAGCAGGGCCTGTTGGGACAGGACAAGGGGTGATGGGTTAAGCAAAAAGATTTATACTGGAGAAAAGGAAGAAATTTTTGTCGCTGAGAGTGGTCAGAACCTGTTCCAGGATGCCCAGACAGGTGATCTCTGCCCCATCCCTGGAACCATTCCAGGTGAGGTTGACTGGGGCTCTGAGCAACCTGCTCTGGCTGTAGATGTCCCTGCTCCCTGCAGGGGGATTGGCTCAGTTGACCTTGAAATTCCCTTCCAACACAAAACATTCTGTGATTCTATTAATCTATGAGTATGATTCTATGTTTCATGAACTCATAGCTAAAACATTAGTTAATATCACCTCTAAATAATTTTTTCTCTCTACTTGTCTAGAGAAAGTGTTATTAATTTCTTATCCTAAATACTGTTTATTCATACTAGGAATGGAATTAATTTTCCAAGATGTAGACGCATTGTGTTTTCTGAGGTATCTTGTGCTCTCCAGCATGTCCATGTGAGTATGGTAGATGAGACACTGGATCTAAGGGAGACCCATGCCCTTTTAGAGTGGCAGCTGGAGGCCACGCCAGATGCCTTGTGGCACTGTGACTGTAGATGTCTACTTTCACGCTATGGAATCCCTCTGGTACTGGGATACTGGTCCTTCAGTGAGATGTCAGTTGTTTGTAGCAAAAGAGCCTGGACAGTCAGAGTTAGGGAAGAAGCCAGTACTGGATCTCATTATTATATACACAAATTCACAGAACTTTGTTTTTTTTTATCGTATTGTCAGCACAGTTCTATTGTCTGAGCTCAGGCCATTTGGGGCAACAAAGAAAGGAAAGCAAAAAATGCTATGCATCATTGGAGAGGGAGCCCTGCCAAAGAACTGGGTCCATGGGGATCAGGGCAGAAAGAGAGACCCAAAGCGACATCTTCCGTGTGGCGTTAGCTTGACTCAGTGGGTAATGGTAAATGAAAGGGAAGCTTTTCATTGGTCTCCTGTTGATGTCAATCTTGTGTGTTGGGATGAAAAGTTGACCTTTCTAAACTGAAATGTTTCCCTCCAGGAAAGTTTAAATATTTTGACTTTGTTCCAGTTTGAGAGGAAAACAAATGTCAAAATATCAGAGTCTCCTTGTGCAAGAGCAATGTCATTGTCCCATGTGCTACGCAGTTGCATTTATTACTTTGTTTCTTCACTGCATCTGATATTTTCCAGTGGAAAGTTTTTAACTGAGATGTTTTGGGTTGGTTTTAAAGACTGGAACAAGGCTGAACATACAACTTTGGGATTTCTTCTCTTCCCTTCCTCTTTTGTCAAGTAATGTCATAAACTGAATCATGCCTAGATTCCAGAGACACATGTCTGGACTTCATTCACATGTGAAATGTGTTTGCATACACTCCTGCATGTGCTGTGGCAAGAAGATAGCAAAGACAAACAGAACCTTGTTTATGCCAAATAGTATCAGTAGAGAGAAAGGAGTAGGGAGAAAATCCAAAATTCACCGTGCTAGAAATTTGTGTGTGTGTAGAAATGCATTAAAAATTAAAAGAAGAGCTGATTGCTGCACATCGAGCTTTTAGAGAGGAACGGATATTTAGCTGAGAGGTAAGAGACTTCCTGGAGCACAGCAAATAATATAAAGATTGTCCAACATGAAAGCAGTGCTCATGGCCATAACTTCAGCTGTGTAAAGAGACTTTTGTAGGTTATTTCAGATGCTTTTCTTTGGGTGGGAATGAAATATGGCGTTGTCTTCTTTCTCTAATGACTCTAGAGGGAGCCCAGAGGACTTCTTTCAGCTAGACAGCTCATTGGCTGAAGTTAGGCGAAATTAATCCCATTTTTATAGTCTATCCCCTGCTCAGACTCCAAATGAAAGCACTGAGTACTCAATAACTCCAAGAGAGCCTCTAGTAAGCTAATAAGGGAAGGAATTTATGATTTCAGAAGAAGAGAAGCCTCAAGATCCTTCCTCCCAGCAGATAGCCTTGAAAAAAAACCCAGAAGGCAGGCAGTGGGGGACATGCTGCATGAAGAGAGGAGTCTTGAAATAGAAAGTTGGTCCAGCATTTCTGTGAGATGTCAGCAATTTTTCACTGAGCTTTGCCTGGAGATACTCAACTGGTTGGAACTAATCCATTTCCAGAAGAGGTGAATCAGTGTCTAGCAATTCACTGAGCCAGTTGCCCAAGTGCTGCTTGCTAAAAATCTGCATTTCATTGCCTTCATAAGGGTAGAGTCCACTGGTGCACACGAGTGCATCCAGGGAGGCAGCCTCAAAGACTCGTTAGAACTGGCGAGTACAGGAACTGTGTCTGTCAAGCAGAACATCTCCGGCTAGACCATAAACCTTTGTGAGTGTAAGATGAGTGGGTGAGGGGTGGGGAGGGAAAAGTGCTGTGTGAGCTAAAGAACAGTTTTGTCATTGGGTGAGTGTAAATTGGCCCTGAGTAGGCTCAGGCTGCAAGGAAAATATGGTCTCAGTGCATCCAAATGGAGCAAGTCCCAAATGATGGCATAGCAAGAGCAGAAGCTTAGACTGTTGCTTGAATACAGAACCATGTATATTTTCACGTGCATTATGTAACTGTTTTTCCTGAAATAAGAGAGAATATGCATTAAATAGTAAAGAAAAGTTCTTTTGGATTGGGTTATGGTTAGAGACTGCAGAGATTTGCCACGAATTCACTGAATGAGCCTGGAGGGTTTTTCAGGTCATTTATCTTCCTAGGACACGAAAGTCAGTCAAGAAATTAAGCCTCTTGTTAGGATCTGAATGACTTCAAACCCCGAAAACTAAGAACCTCCCCCTTCTTGTGAGACTTCCTGTAGGCCAATTACTTCAGGTGGGATTCAACTCACATATTAAGACAGCAAAAATTAGAGAAGACATTCAATCTGAGATTCATTAAGCTAAATGTGAAGTTGTAGTCCCTGCATGGGTTAATTCCCTCCCATGCAGTCAACCACAAATTGAAGATTCTGGTCAGCTTCTCCTGAAAGAAGACCTGTTCACTAACAGCATGAAAAAAAACAAAGTGAGGAGCCTTTTTGGTCTTCATTCATTGATGTGATGTTGCTACGTGGAGATTAGTCTGTTACGTGTCTGAAAGTTACATGTCCAGTCAAAGTGAGTGATCTGAGTCGGTGGAGAGAGGCAGGCATTTCCAGAAGGTCACTTGGTAAGGTACCACCCTTGGGTGCTACCTTTGAGCATGTAGTCTGCACAGCTTGGAGAGGAGAGGAGAAGCAATATTCACTTCAGTGAATCCCACATGGCAGTATTATTCATTTCTTTGTTTTATTCCAGTTCTTATCTATCCTAGATTTTAGCCTATTCTCTCAATGACTGTTTGAGAAAACCATTTGAAAAGATCCCACTATTCCCCAACATCCCTGCTGACCATCCCAGCATAACACCCTTTTTGTCTTTCATTACCCAGTGAACTAACATGTGGGAGTGATCCATCCTTCTTGCAGCTTAGGCTGCTATGTGGTGGTGGGACAATGATGTATTTTTCTTTCTCATCCAAGGAGAGTATTTAACGCTGGAGACTCTGGATGGACTGTGGTTCCTGCATATCTAACAAGACACCACTCTACAGCATACCTGAGAGGAACATCTATGGTCCTGTCCCCAAAGTGACTCATTATTCTGAAAGAAAATACACTGGCAGGGTTGAGTAAGGCATGAGTGCTCCTCTGATGTCACCCTTAACCTGTTCTTTAAATAAACAAACTCATCCACTGTATGACTTTAGAGGAATTCCCATGACTTTTCATTTCCTAGAGATGGACTGCTTTATGATTAAGGCTCTGGCCTGAGTCCAGAAAATGATCCTCAGTCATCACTGAGTCTCATATTTGAACTGGTACCAAAAGTAACTGTTCCAGTGATTTCTCTCCCCATGCCTGAATAAAGTACAAGTCCAACAGGCTTGGATAGGACAAGAGGAACCAGACTCAAGTTGCACCAGGAAAGGTGTAGGTTGGAGCTGAGGAACATTTTCTTCCCCTTGAAGGTGATCAAGGTCTGGTCTAGGCTGCCCAGGGCAGTGGTGGAGTCCCCATGATCCCGGGAGGGGTTTCAAAGCCATGGAGATGTGGTGTTGAGGGACATGGTGTTTAGTGGTGCCCTGGCAGTGCTGGAGGAATGGTTGGACACCATGATCTTAAAGGTCTCTTCCAACCAAACTGATTCTTATGATGCTATGATTCTATAATAATAAATTGGCCATGTTGTTGTTTTCTCAGCCTTAGGTTTCACATATTATATTCTCTGATACACCTGCTTTGTAGGGTTTTACAACATTCTCTTGCAGTAAGTGGGATTCGACTCACTGAAATTTAAATATCTGAAGACTGGAATCTAGTCTGAACTAGATTCATACTAGTATCTTAGTATCTACTATCATACCAGAGAGCGATTCACCTCAGAAACCTACCCTAGCCCAAGCTGAGCTGCTCTCTGGAGAAGCCCATCTCTCTTCATGAACTCTAGAGGGAGCCTGGATGACTGCTTTGGAGTTGATACACAATTTCTAGACAGCTAAATGAGATTATTCCAATCCTGACATTTCTGGTTTCTATCTAGCAGTCGGTGTTGCATTTCACTACCTCAGCAGAATGCAACGTTGATCTTGGAAGCTCTGCAGTTCCAGTTGTGGTTTACATAAGATATGAGGCAGCTACAAAAAAAAAAACCCAAACAAACAGGTACCATAAGTGAAACCCAGGGATGGTGGGCACTTTTATATGCTGATGAAGGAATTCTGTTGCCATTATTTTCCTGATGGATTAAAAATAAAAAAATTCAAGGACTAGTAAATGGCAAGGATTGGTAAAAAAACTAAGGGAAAATTCCTTAGAGCATTCATGAATGCAAAAAAATATGTATTAGTCATACTTTGTTCTAACCTTTCTCATCAAAACACACAATTTTATCGCAGTTCTAACCTCCCTCATCAAAACAGTCAATTTTATCACAGTTCTTTTGTAGTATTATGTTTATTTAACTTTATTCCTTATATGTTTTGCGCCTGCCTGTCTATCTGCCTGCCAGGTCTTAGTCCCCGCCCCAGTAACTTTTGAACCAGTTGCTCAATTTTAAATACATTTAATGGATTAAAGTCCTGTAAATATTCAGTTACTGTACTTTATGAAAATAGGCTGATGAGTGGTGAGGAAAAATTCCAGAAAAGAACCACCCCCAAGAGAGAGTCTGCAATGTGAAATCACTTGTTAAAGAAACCGGGATGGAGCTGCAAGAAACAAAAGTTTGTCAGTTCTGCTGTTCACTGAATTTTATTTTTTTTAAATTTATTTTCTCTTTTGATTAAAGCAGAACTCATTTCCTTACATCCATCCCATAGCAAAATGAATTGCATTTAATTTGAAGGGTGAATAAGCTGTAATTATGCCACTGCACTGCGGTCTGCTGAGTTTGAGTGGACAAAGCCCAATTTAGAACCATGTTATAAAAGAAAATGAGAGAACCCAAAAACCCCAATCCTAGAGTGAAATTTGCTTAAATGTATTTTTAGTACTTTTTTTTTTTAGTGGTCACCTACTTTTGTAATGTTGATTTCAGCAACTTGAGTTCACTCAGGTGGAAGTTACGAGCATATTTTATTGGAAGACTCCGGAGATATCCTAACGGGGAAGGGGGAAGGAGTAGAGGAAGGGAAAAGGAAAGAAGAAGAATAGGGGGCAAATAGGGGAAGAAACAACTTTCAAGACTATACCCAATCTTCTTGAAGCTGATCAGAATATTTTTTTTTTTTTTTTTTTTTTTTTATTGCTTTCTTGAAATCAGCTTAGACAAGAACAACACTGAAGGTCAGGAAGGAAGTGCAGGACATGACCAGGTTTGCTGTTGACACCCTATTCTTCATGCTGGTAAATTCACAAAGGCTAGAGAAAGCACTGACAAAGCTGAGAAGTGTGTTACGACAGCACCTCACCGAGAACAATGTGTTTTGCTCAACACTGCAGTTATGGTAAGATTTATGGCTCCTACTCCAAGAATTTAGTTTCTTAGCACATAAGTCAGGCAAAAAATGTCTTGCTAGCAGATGGTGAGCAGAATCATGGAGAAATTAAGTGACTTGATGGGGTTATAAAAGCAGTCTGTTATAGTGCTGGGAATTCATCCCAAAACCCTTGAATCCTCGCCTGATGACTTAGAATAAGGTTGTCAATGATTTTTTTCCCAACGCAAGTAGAGAATCAAGTTTAAGTCAGTTATCTGGATTCCTTTTTCCCATATCAAAGAGCAATTATCAGCTCCAGATGTTTTGTTCCACCTAGCTCAGCCATCTGTCTTAAGGTGGGACTCTCAAGCTTGGCCTCATACTTCTTCAGTGACTGTTGGCAAGTAAGCACTCCAAAGATTTGCACAACATGGTACACACAGAAAGAAAACAGTAAGTTTGCCTCAAACTGTCTTCTTGCCACAGTACAAGCTGGTTCCTTATATCATTCACTACACGGCCACTTCTGGGCAGTCAAATTGCTCATTCCAGCACTGAGGACAGCCTATTGCAGCTGAATTATTAATGGCTTCATAGACATCTCAGGATGAGTTTCCTCTCAATTAACATGAAGTCCCTGTATGTTAAGCATTCAGTATTTAATTCTGAACTCTTGGTGCCCTCCAAACCTTTCCTGGACCAGGATCACAAACTGATCCAGGATGAAACTAATTACATTTTCTGTTGGATTAGTTTTAACCCAAGAGGTTTCTTGAGCCAGCCTATACGGTGGTCACAGAAATGCCTGTGGCATTACTGACTAAAATATGGCATGAGAGATCAGGAATGAGCAGGCAGATGGGCAGAGGGAGGTGAGACCACATCTTTGTCAGTGCTGCAATTTATGCTTTGATAGGATGGGGAGCAATAGCCAATGAAATACCCATGTCTGTGTTGATAGAGTCCAAGAGCTCTGCAGCCTCTAGAGCAGTCAATGCTTGTGTTGCACCCCTGAGTACAAATGTTTGCGTAACGCTCCGTGGAAAATTTTAACTCAAGAGCAAACAAAAAAAAAACCCCAAACTCATGTTACGCTGAAAAATCGTGTTCTTTATGTGTGTACTTGGTCATTGCACTGTCCTCACCATGAGTATGAAGTCGCCAGAAAAAGACTTTCCACTACTCTGTGCTCTGAGAGGCCAAAGAAGCAGGACCTTCAGGGCTGGGTCCATATCACTTTTATAATGTCATAATTATTTGCTAAATTTAATTACTTATGTCAATTGTTAGAAGGCAGGGAGAAAGCACAAGAGTCAATGTTGGTTGATTGTAAGGCAAACACAACGTAGTGGAGAGTGAGAGAGAGACTAGTTTGGGGACCTTTTTTTCCTCTGCTAATTTGATAGAATTTTTATAGACCTTAAGCAAATGATTTATGTAACTTCAGCTGTTAACAAGGTGTCTAGTCATGCAAGTTCCTTCAACAGCTACTGGATGTGCTGGAGTGCAATTTATCCCAAGTAGTGAGGCTGCATCTTGAATTCTGGATTCAGTTTTGGGCCTCTCACTCCCAGCAGGACAGTGAGGGGCTGGAGCGTGGCCAAAGAAGGGCAACGGAGCTGGGGAAGGGGCTGGAGCACAAGGGTGCTGAGGAGCAGCTGAGGGCCCTGGGCTTGTTGAGCCTGGAGCAGAGGAGGCTGAGGGGAGAGCTTCTGGCTCTGACAGCTCCTGACAGGAGGGGGGAGCCAGCGGGGGTCAGGGTCTTCTCCCGAAGAATAAACACCAGGACAAGAGGAACCAGCCTCAAGTTGCCCTGGGGGAGGTTGAGGTTGGAGATGAGGAACAATTTCTTCCCCTTGAAAGCTGCAGTGGTGGAGTCCCCGTGACCCCTGGAGGGGTTTCCAAGCTCCCCTGTGGAGCTGTGGTGCTGAGGGACAGGGGTCAGTGCTGCCCAGGCAGTGCTGGGTGTATGGTTGGACTCCCTGATTTTCAAGGTCTCTTCCAACCAAAACCATTCTATGATCAGATGCCGCAGGTCTTCTACCTGAAGTGAAATGCCAGATTTGCTCGCAATGAGTTGAAGGGCAGAGTTGTGCAATATGTCCAGGGACATGACTCCGTCATTCACAGAGAATCACTCCTGTCCCTGGTCTGGGCACTGCATGGCAACTACGCAAATTAATCTGCACGCTGCCATATGTAGCTTGACAGGTTTCCTTAAGTTTGTTCTTTCCTCCAATACTGGCAAGATTTTGCTCTTTCCTCCAATTTTGCCTTTTCCTCCAATACTGGCAAGACTTTTTTTCCAGCTCCTGCCACAAACTGTCCTCATTGCTGTTATGTCACAACACATCTTAGCTCTAAGTCAAAGAGTTGTAGGTGCTGGTTGCCACTTCAGGCGATATACCAACAAGTCGCTTGACCTATATGATGAAGCACGTGTTGCTGCCTGGCCAGCCTCTGAAGTGTTGTGACTGCTGCTGAGCCTGCCGCAGCCGCAAAGCTGTTACAATATTATGATAAGCAGTCTTCCAGTCCCTGGCTGCTTGCGAAAAGCGGGGAAGATTATGGCTCACGGTGTCCCCTTCCCTGCTGAGGGGGATGAAAAAGATCAAGCGCAGTTGTCTTATCAGAAATGGATGAATGGATGGTCTGTTTTTAGCAAATGGTCCCAAAGGCAAGCAGCAGTTGACAGTCAGCAAACTCCTACCAAGAGTATGGTACAGGCTAGTGCCCCAGGGAGACTGCTTTTTTTTCTCTTTTAACAGAAATTCATCATGCAGAATTGATATACTTTCTTCTGCACTCCTACACCGCAAAGACAAGGGAGAGAAAACCCAAAGGTTTAGTGGAACTCCATTGAAAGGAAGTGGAGCAAATCTCTCCTTAAGAGCTTTTTAAAAAATAGAGTGTTTTTTTTCCATTTTCTTGTCATTTGTAAAGACCTCTCTTTGGGCCACTTGCATCCTGAGGCAGGTTTAGTGATGGCTGTAGGATCCCAACAGCCCACGGGAGGGATGAGGCAGTTCCAGTTGCACGGAGTTCACTTCCAAGTGTTAACCTTTGCAAGGGCCTCAAAGAGACCTTTGCAAAGGTCTCAAAATGTACAGACTTCCTGAGGAAGCTGGAAGAGCCAATTGCATCCTCCTTCTTCACCTTTGATATGAGGATGACCTGTTCTGGGTGTGAACTAATGTACAGAGAAATGTAATAACTGCGCATCAGAGGGAAGAGGACTCTTCCTCCTGGACACTGGGAGGGCAGGATAGAAGTGGTTGGGATTGAAGACACAAGGTCAGCTTAGCCTTGATTGAAACTCTTTGCTCCACGTTTCCAGCTTAACCCTATTTTCTGTGTTGCTTAAGAACATGGTCCTCCCTGCTTAAAGACTCTACAGGTCCTACACTTTTTCTTCAAATCTCTTTCTCAGAGATGTGTTAGGGTGCCAAGTGCTTGGCCATTCACAGACATCGAGGCAAACTCCCTCAGTGTTTGGTTTTGTTTAGCGTAAAATTTGGGCCATTACAGAAAGTGATCTCAAATGTTTTGGCCTGAAACATGGAGGTCAACTGCTGGAACTGAACTGTGATCTGCTAATTGCAATAAGCTCTTTCTCTGCTGGCAGGCACAACTTGCTCAACATCCAAGTGCCCTGTGGGCCCATGAAGAATGCGCTCTGACCGAGTGTGCTAATAACATTTCTTGCCACGTTGGGGAAGGCTGTCTATCTTACTTCATCCTTCTAATTAGCATCACCCCTCCCAACAAACCCCAAACCACTGGAATTGCTGTAGCATAACCCTGAGCTTGGAAATCCACTCTAAAAGCTGTGCCAGCATGCTGGGGACAATCAATCCAGAAAGTCAAAGAAGAAAATGTTTCTCTCGGCATTATAGCATCACAGAAGAGAAACTTCACCTGTCTTGTTCACTGGTGAGTTAAGTCCATCTGGAGGGCTTCTTACTTCAGGTCTGCTACACATTTCCTTCCTTGCTACATTAATTGTAGGCTGATTTTTAAAATAAGCTGTAGAAACAGAACACAAAGCAGAGGTCAATACTAAAGTGTTTGTCTACCACCCTTTCTAAACACAGGGGAAGCAGGTCTTGTAATGAACCAGGGCTCTGGCTCTGTTGGAGTTTTTTGGGTGTCTTTTAAGTTACTTTCTATTCACCCACCAGATACGCCACAAAGTCTGAGCTTAGTTCCTGAAGTATATTGGTATCACTTTTTTTTTTTTTTTTCTTATTGCCCTGGGGAAAAAAAAATATTTAAAGAATGATTGTTAGCATTCTTTGTTCTTCCATGTGTTTGGAATGGTTTCCTTTAGAGTAAAGCCACACGGATGCACAAATCTAATCAAACATTATGTTAAAAAACACCTTGAAAATAGATGATTTACTACAGCTAACCCCAAACCACAGGATAGGTAATGAACCCCTGACGAGTGAGTAGTTTTCCCATTATGTTTAGGACAACTTAGACAAGGGTCATTTGACCCTAAAGCAAGTTGCAAACACAGCAAAGCATTGCTAAATGGTTTTGCAAGTGGAGGTGAAATGAAGACAGAAATGCGTTCAAACTCAGGGAAGTTCAGACGAGGTCTGAATAGTCCAAATATGCTTAGCTGGCTTTGACTACACTTAAATGTTTCACGTTCCTTCAAGAAGATGAATTTTCTCAAGGGCGATGTGATCCTTGAAAGCAGGGCCCAGCAGCAGAATCATCTATTCAAGAGATTTTACTCAAGGCTTTATTCTGGCTCTGTTCTAGTTTTCCCATATATAAAATTGGAGCCGCAGTGCCTGAATGCTTCAGAATAATGTCTCAAAAGAGACACCAGCTGGAAAGTGCACACAGCTACTGAATCAAAATGACAAGGTTTTGCTGGGTTATTGTCAGCAGAGGGTTGTGTCAGGTCCATTTGTACGAGATGCAGCGAGACATCTACTTTCCCATTACCTCCAGTGAGAGCTAAGCGTGCTCAGTCCGCTGCGGAATTAGATTTAGTATATTTTGCAATTACTTTTTTTTTTTTCCTGGCAGTCTGTGCTCAGCACAGTCTATTTTCAGTCTCAGCACCATGCTTTGGTTTTTTGTTTGTTTTTTTTCCAGGATAATATAGGATTTGTTTCATCAACAAAGTTTGTTCTTCCTCTCGCAGCCAGATGTGAATGCTCTTTTTTCTATAGTGTTGAAGTTGGAAATGAAATCTGGGGGAATCAGACAACTTTTTTTTTTTTTTTTCCCTGGATAAACTTAAAGGAATTACTCTGTTTTTAGAAAGAAAGATTGACAATAAATTCAACCATATGTGAAGTTGTTTTTTGATTTTTTTTTTTAATGGATTACGCAGAGGAGAAGACAGAGAGATTAGTAGGAGAGACAGAGAAGAAAACTAAGAGTTGCAAGGAGAGGTACAAGCTGTGCTCAGAAAAATAAAAAGAGAGATAATAAGTTTAGAAAATGATGCTCCAAGGCAGGTGAAAAGAGCCTCACAGCATATGTCATTTCAGTTTTTTTCCTCACAGTTGAGCAAATCCAGACCTCTCAGTCAGATTGACCCTCTGATCATTGTCGTTACCTTCTTTCTCCTGTTTCTCCATGTGTTCCTCGAACTGTGGAACCTGAAACTCAACAGGACAGTTCATCTGAGGTGTGAGCTAGTTCACCAAGCTGAGGCAGAACTCAGATCTACCTTGTACACCAAAAGAAAAATGCTACAAAGTCTGTGCAGGCTGAAGCTGGACTGGATGCTTTACTTTTAGCTTGCTCACAGGAAGATCCGATGAATCTCACATTTACCTGCACTGGATAAAGAGATGAGGTGTGATTTTTAACTTTTACTGCTCCAGGTTTTCATGACAGTAGGTGTGGATGTCACCTGACTTAAAGGGGTGAATGCAACCCTTCAGAGAAAGAGTTGTCCAGGGCTGTCCCAGGCTGCCCAGGGCAGGGGTGGAGTACCTGTGATCCCTGGAGGGGTTTCAAAGGTGTGGAGCAGGGGTGCTGAGGGACAGGGGGCAGTGGTGCCCTGGCAGTGCTAAGGCAACAGTTGGACTTCATGAGCTGACAGGTCTCTTCCAACCAAAACAGTTCTGTGGTTCTGTAATTCTATGCAACCACTCATCGCTGTCCTCATCACATGAGGCTGAGAAGTGCACTTAGGATACCTGTACTTACATCTCGTAAAATCCTTGCAGAAATACCATTGTATGCATCATAGAGCACATGTGCAAGGAGGCTGTTGATGTGTTGAACCCTGTCTACATGTAGATCAGCTGCATGGGATCATGGTCCTGCAGACTGAACATTCAGCCACTGTTGCTGAATATTCTAAAGCCACAAGCAAATGCACTCTTCCAGAAGTAGAATGGAAAGATTAAATCCCTCTGAACCACCCTGACTCACAACATAATGTGAGACCAGTTCTTCTGAAGACCTTCTCTTGGCATAACCTGACTAAGAGCAGCACTGTCAGCTGCAGACACCTTAAAAAAGAACCTGATGTATTAATTGCTACAGTGTTTTGCTTTAGGTTTGGCTTTTCACAGATGAACTGTGGTTCTGGTCTCTTTTGCAGCTAAAGTTTAACTATCCTTGTAATAAAGCACTTTTTTTTTTTTTTTTTTTTTTTTTTTTTTTTTAATATTGAAGGGATTTGGGATAGGGGAAGCTAGTTTAAAAATTAACACATTTTTAGTTTTTTGGGGTTTTTTTTTAATGATTGAATTATAAATGCTATATTAATGGGTATCCAGTAAAGTGAAAACCTAGTCAGGAATTCATCTAGAAGACTGAGAACCAGCCACAGGATTACAAAATGGTCCATTCTCCAAATAAGTGTGAAATATAACTCCTGTGTCCTGTGGGTGCTGGTTTCATAATGCATAAAGCTACCAACTGTTTTGCCCTTCCTCCAGTTTTTCATTACTCACTATTCCATTTAAAAATGTAATAATTTAAAAATGCAGTACTGAGAAGAAAATCTTTCAAGCAGAACATTCCCAATAATAAGTTTGCCCCTTCTCTTGGCTCAGTTATTTGAGCATGACTCCATCTGTTTACATGTTCTTTTGGGGGTTTTGGAGCTTTTTTTTTTTTCCCTTCTATCTTCATAAAGTAGACATCTAACCTAGGTCAGATAAATCAAACCCAGAAGTGCTGGTTTCCCACCGTTGATGAGGGTAGTGAGACTCTGAGCGGGGTTGAGGATGTGTCCTCCCTGGAGGTGTTCAAGGCCAGGTTGGATGAGGCCTTGAGCAACCTGGTCTAGTTGAGAGGCGTCCCTGCCCATGGCAAGGAGGTTGGATTAGATGATCTCTAAGGTCCCTTCCAGCCTAAGGCATTCTGTGTTGATCCGATGATGATATAAAGCTGTAAATGTGAGCCTTGATTGTGGTGCATGAATCTCCAGTTGAGTCCCGGTCTCACTGTCTGAAGTAAGATGTGGTGAATTTTAGCTATCAGTGTGGAGAAAAAGGAATTCTCCACTCTTAGTCTTTGACTTGTGGCTGCTCTGATGTGACCTATCAGCTGATACAAGCTGCTCTTTGTAGTATACAGCCACATTAGATCTTCTTGGACCTCAAGCCCACCGTTTAGATGCGTCCCAGGTTGTCTTGCAAAGGTACACAACAGTGTCCTTTTTAAAACCTCAAGTTTGTCTTCCTTGTTTGGGCATATTTCTAGTCCTGGGCAATACAGAAAGGTGGTAAGTTAGAGAAGGACTGAGAGAATCCACAGCAAACCTGTAAGCAGGATGCTGTCAAGATTCCTGCATGCCTGGGAAAATTTGGAATTCATAACGAAAGGGGTAGGAATAGGATGCAGTTGAGACTGCACTAATATCACAGACAGGCTTGCACAAGAGTCCTCTGTCGTAGGCTGGTTGTCAGGTAGTGTGTGTGGGCAGGTCCATGGATTTGTGTTTTTCTTCTGGCTGTGTCTGTCCGGTAGATGTGGTTGATCAAAGACAAGAGGGACTTGATCAAGGACATAAAGGGATCCAGAGGCATGACATGGATTTACATCTAGGTCTGCTGAGCTGGAGGCTGAATTTTTCTGTACCTTCCTCTGCAGGGAGCAAGAATGTACTTAAAGGGACATAAATATGTGCTGTTCTCCAGTCCTCTTGGTAAAATAAGATGTGAAGCAGCTGTCAGAGATTTACCAAAATCTAGTTTACCCGAGGACTAAACACAAGATTTGTGTAACCAAGTTCAAATAAGATGGAAGTTATTTTTGATTTATAGAACCCCAGAATTCTTATCCAAGCAACATCATGTCTTTCTCCCATAGGTCAGACAAATGCTCTCAAGAACCTGTTTAAGGTGTAGGAAATGATTCATTGGTCACGTTGTGGACTGAAACCAAACTGCTCCAGTCACTCAAAACTGACTTCTGATTTCCAGCCTAAGTTTATGCTGGGTAATTCTTTAACCTCTCTTCCTGTGTTAATAATGACTTTCAGTGTAAATGAGTAACTCCTTTCCTGGTGGGAGTTCTGTCCTGTATTTATATTCCCACTCAGTGTTCATTTTGCTGCACTAAGCATGTCACATTGGCACACCCGTTGTTTTGCTCATGTGTCCTTGTCTCCTAGTTGTGCACGCAGTTTAGGTGTTGTTTTGCTCTGGGGGTGACAAAACATTTTTTTTTCTTAGCTGGGGACACTAAAGATTCCAACCATGCCTCTGAGTATGGAAAGAACAGGACGTTCATTAGTATGAACTCAATGATAATATATTCATAGCCTTAATCACCCCTGACAAAACAGGCCATCCCTGCCCACGGTCATCCCAGGAGCTTTTTCATGTTGCTTTTTATGTAACTTTTCATGTACATAGGGCAAGGGGTTCATAACTAAAACTGTTGAAGCAGGTGTTTATCCAGATCTAGCTGCAGAAACTTTCTTAAAAGTCAGTGCAGGGAGAAGGTGCTTCTCAAGGGTATTTATCTGCCCTAAAGCAGGCATATGAGACAGCTCAGGTGAATTGTGTGTTAGAGTCACAGAATCCCAGCATGGTGAGGACTGGAAGGGATATCTGGAGATGCTCTTGTGTCCCCCCCCTGCTCCATCCAGCAGGGTCACCCAGAGAAGGGGGCCCAGCATCACAGTGTCCAGCTGGGTTTGGAATCTCTCCAGAGAAGGAGACTCCACAGCCTCTCTGGGCATCCTGGTCCAGGGCTCTGGGACCCTCACAGGAAAGGACTTCATCAGCTTGGCTTCCTGCATGATGAAAGAAGTGAAATAGGCATCTTCGGAATACCATTAATTGGCCTGTCTTAGATGATTCTCTTAAGACTGGACAAATTGTCTTTTAGGATTTTGACCTTGAGAGAGATTAATCCTCCTTTAATTGTTTCATCTAAATGAAGCATCCAGGCTCTCCTGCTGGGGCAGGGAAGGAAGGTTGTGCTATTTTCAGCATGAGAGCTGAGGCAGGTGGGATAAAACATATAAAATGTTTTCTTTTTACACTTTTTTTTGAAAGAGACCATTCAGTAAGGTGTAGGGCAGACCTTAAACTGTTATATGGGTAAGACTGGATGAAAGAATAGCTCCCCAGTTTCTCTGTGGTCGTTTGCTAGTATGTCATACTGTCTCTGAATGGCTGATGAAGGTACATGCCATTGGACTACTCCAGGTGGTGCGTGTGACAGTCCCTTAAAAGAATGTGAGCTAAAACATACAGCAGGGACAGTGAGAAAACTGTTGTCCTTTGGTTCATCTGTTCTACTTGTACTCCTGGAGCAAAAAAAAAGTGCCTTCTGTACTTTACCTCAACAGCATGGTCTGAAATAGTGTAAGTAATTCCATAATGTCAGTCCCTCCTTCCCCTCAGAAAAGCTGACACTCTCTGGCTCTAAGTCACTATTAATTGATACCAAAAATGTCCCAAGGGCCCTGAAGACAACTGCAACATCATGACATGAGTTCTACAACTAGGTTCTCTCCCCTCCAGGTGGGGTGGCTTGCCTCTAAACATTCCCTGAGAACAGCTCTTCTCTTGTGCTATTCTCCTAGTTGCACATAGGCCAAGAACTGTTACCAAAAGGCAGTTGGGAAGCAGAATTCCTTTTTTTAGAGGAGTAACAGAGCTTAAGAATATTCACACACAGCCGAGCACGGTCCATGCATATTTAACTTACTACCACAGACACGGGATAGAGAGCGCAGAGCTCTGCAGGGGCTGAGAGCCACTTCTCCACCCAGAGGCTGTTCACTGGTGGTATCTGGGCTTCTGTGGTTCCTGGAAGAAATGACTGGCCACGTTCTTCTTTTGTGCAAGGCAGTGCCTTCTGATGATTCCTGCTGAGGTGCTCAGAAAGAAGTCATTGTCTAAAATAAAAATAAAAATGGTGGCAAGGTGCCCTTCCATACAAAAGAAAGAAAGCCCAACTGTGGCTCACCAGGGAATACCACCCTGATTTAGGCAGTGACTGACAGTAGAGGCAGGCATGGGTTGCTACTGGGAAAGGCAGTCTGAGCTGTAAAGGCATGGGGCAACCACATTCCTTAGCACTAAAGGAAAAAAGGATGATGGGATGTCACTGGGGGATGGAGGAGCAAGTCAGACTGCCAGGGGTGCACATGCAGCGATAGCTTCCCACAGTAATTGTTGATCCAAGGTTGTTTTCCGGTTGCTGACTAAAACTATCTTGTTTGGAGAACATTGACCTTCGGGCTGCAAACAGCTGGTGGTTTAGTGGCTTCCAGGAGGAAAAGGCTTAGGAGTCCATGGCCTTTGGGACCTACTAAAAAAGTCATGATGGAAAAAAAGTATTGGAGGACAGGAGATGGTTTCAGTATAAAGTCTCAGGATGTAAGGATGTGCTTATTCACGATCCATCCTCTCTCCTCTTGTTAACAAAGTGCTCTCACTCATCTTAGATTGGATATTGGGAAGAAATTCTTCCCTGCAAGGGTTGTCCAGGCCTGGCCTGGGCTACCCAGGGCAGTGGTGGAGTCCCCGTGATCCCTGGAGGGGTTTCCAAGCCATGGAGATGTGGTGCTGAGGGACAGGGGTCAGTGGTGGAGTTTGCTGCACTAAGTGAATGGTCAGACTTAATGATTTTAAAGGTCTTTTCCAACCTACACCATTCTATGATTCTGTCTTGCACCTTCATGAGTCCACACAATGCTGGGTAGTGAGATGGACCGAGTTAGTTGCTTAGTTTTCATCTATAGCCATTTCCCAATCTGCCTCACTTTATTGTCATGCTGATGGAACAAGAAGAGGGGAGAGGACCACTCCTTTTTTGCAGCAGGGTGGACTTCAAAGTTTTGTCAGGCTGCAATCTTAGAATAATAAAAACAAATGGCTTTCTGTTTACAGAAATAGATGGAGGCCAAGAGCCAGGGCCAAAGGGTAAGATCTCTGCAGGACTGCTTTAAAGACTGAAGGCAAAATGCAGCCAATGGATTCAGAATGGAGAGACCTCCCCAGCAAAGGCAGGAAGAAAGTCTGCAGTATTTCAGATGTAGAACTGAATGGAAGAATGTCATGGAAAGCAACTTCATAAAAGGAATTAAAAAGGGATTAAAGAAGTTCCTTGTACATAAATCCAGGGGTTTTGACAGTCCTAAGATCCTGACCTCCCCAAACTCATCGGATTCAGCCACGGGAAATGCAGCTCTAGCCTTATATCTTATATGCTTTCTTCACTGTAGGCTGTCAGAGAAAACATACTGAACTCGGTCACTTGCCTTGACTGGATTTTTCCAAATTTCAGTTTGTAGACCTGTAGTGAACAGCTGAATAGAGAAACAAACATGTTTTCCCGGTGCACACTGATAGACATAAAATTTGGCACTTGCACTTCAAATCACAGGACTTACTTCAATGGGATGAATTTGCAGACACGTTGAGGCTGTTGGAAATCACAACCTGCTGGAACCCCCCAGCCCCCCTTGCCCACCTCCCTTCAGAGTGAGTGCTAAGCAAGTTATTCTCCTGACAAACCAAAAACCAGTTCATTTTCAAGCACGCCGTTTACTGTGCTTGATGTGCTGAGCAATGCAATGAGAGCACATTTAGGTGGTATAAATGTTAACTGTGAGTCCCTTCTTAAACATGAAGGTCAATGAAGTTGGTAAGGTGTCTAGAGCACAAATCTTGTGAGATGTGGCTGAGGGACTTGGGCTTGTTGAGTCTGGAGAAAAGGAGGCTCAGGGGAGACCTTCTGGCTCTTGACAGCTCCCTGACAGGAGGTTGGAGCCAGGGGCAGTTGAGCTCTGCTCCCAAGGAAGGAGCACCAGGACAAGAGGAACCGGCCTCCAGTTGCCCCAGGGCAGGTTTGGGTTGGAGCTGAGGAACAATTTCTTCCCCTGGAGGGTTGTCCAGGGCTGTGCCAGGAGGGGTTTTTCAAGCTATAGAGATGTGATGCTGAAGGACATGGTTTAGTGGTACCCTGGCAGTGCTGTTGGACTTGATGATCTTAAAGATTCTATGCTACTAGGATTCTATGGCTTTCTCCATCCACAAAGTATCTCCAGAGAATGGAGAAGAAACAGTACTGTGGGAGTGATTTTTTTTTCTGTGTCACTCAATGCCCTCAACCTGTATTTTCTATCTGCAGGTTATATAATAGGCTTATATGATAGAAATTGCATTGATTTGTCTTTGCACTGACTGGCATCAGGAATAGACAAAGTATTAGAAGTTCACTGAGTTTGTTTCCTTTCTAGCCATGTTTAAAAAAAAAAAAAAGACATGTTGCTATAGTGGGAGACTCATTTAAAGTTAACCTGAGGTCAAGCTGTATCTTGCTGCATCTGAAATTGGAAACTTGCCTAGCTTAAACCAAGACACATCGTCTAGCATGCTCTTGCTTCCTGTGGATGGTGGAACAGAGGTTATGAGAGTGAGGGAAGTTGCATAAGAAGTCACTGAATCATAAAATCGTTCTGGTTGGCAGAGACCTTCAAGATTATCAAGTCCAACCGTCAGCATATGTTAGTTCTTGTTTGTGCTTATAATGGTGTCAAACCAGGAAGATAGGTTGGTCCTTTGGGTTTACCAACTCAATCATGCTTATTCATCCTCATCAGTTTGGTAGAAGTCTGTGCAGATCTGCACCTTCAGCTTCAGTCCGGTGGGATTAATCTTATTTAACTTCGTCAAGATTTGTATTTGAATCTGTTTATCGAATCAGCTCTTAAGTTGTGTTATCCCTAAGAGTGAAGATAAATACGAACTATTCTCTGAACACTCCAAACTGACAGGTTCTGGGTTGCCGTATGCATGGTTGTAACTCATCGCTCCTAGGAATTTACAGGATCTGGTGCAGAAAGCTGTCTAAATGCTTAAGACTGTCTTCTCTACATATATTTACCTTCAGTTGCTCCATAGCTCAAGCAGTAGGAGGGCCTGTTTGCAATTTCAAAGGCCTGAAGTTCAGTCCTGTATGGTAATTGTGGTTGTATGGATGTGATCATGGTTGACTACCCAGCTCTGTCTTAGCCATGATAAAGGATAAATCTTGGCAGAGGGTCAGGCCGTGGGATAAATACACTCAAACATCTCAGCAATCCCACTGACCAGAGCATTCACCTTGTCCCAGTTGTTTAAGGACTCCAGAGAATTGTTCCAGGAGCTCAGGAAGGAAGGCACTCCTGTCTCCACTGGTTGCCTTGAATCTGGCTCCCGTCCACACCATAGACTTCCCCACCAGCAAGACAAATAAACGCCTCGTGAACATCACACATTGCATTCTGAGTTGAAAGATCAACAGACCAAATCTCCTTTCTGACAAAAGGAAAATACTAAGCTTTTTTCATCTCACACCACAAAATATTTTCTAACTTTTTCTACAGTGCTTCTGAGCAGCTTTGTCTTTTCTATATTACTAGACATAGATTTACTCCTTCTACCCACAAACTTTTTGCGTCAGATATACTTTAAAAGCTCTTCCAAATAGGCCATCTCAGACAGGAATCTTTTAGGCTCTTAAATGATATTTACCTCTCTGCACCTCAGAATTGCCTACTTCTATTCTTTGTTTTTCTTTTTAAAATTTATTCTATATTGATTTTCTGACTCTGTTTTTACTTTGCCATCTGTTCTTGTGAAATCTCACCTCTTTAGATATCTAACAAAAAAACCCTCCCAGTGTTCATGTTCATTTTTCATCTGCTTTTTCTCCTCTGAATCGATTTTAATCATTAATCTTTCCGGGCCAGAGACAAGAGGCCTTTCAGATGTACCAAGGATAGGAATAATGGATTGAGACACTTCCATTTTTCTGTAAGGAGTGTTATCAGGCTATGATCACAGATCCCTCGGAAACAACAAAATTCCAGTTCTGTGCGTAATTCATCTTTATTAGGTAATGACTTCCAAAATAACCAGCGTATCTTACATGTGTGACCTTCTGGTGCTTCAGAGTGACCAGAAGAAATTTTAATGACGCTTTAGCTGTGTTTCATGAAGCACTGTATAAAGCAGCTGATATATTTATACTCTTTAGGTGTTATTCTGTTATAAAGAAATGTGATCAACTCCCTATGTGTGCATTTGGCTGTGGTTCCTAAACTGGTGGGCCACAGCCCCAGCCAATTGTATTACACAGAGAAGTTACCACGGGTCTGATTGACACAGTGGGTCAATGGAGAGAATAGAGGAAATTTGTGATTCTGAGGGTTGTGAGACCCTGGTCCAGGTTGCCCAGAGAGGTTGTCGCTGCCCTATCCCTGGCACCATTCCAGTTGAGGTTGGCCAGGGCTTTGAGCAACTCACTCTAGTTGCAGATATCACTGCAGTAGTGCAGGGAGGTTGGACTACATGACCTTTACAGGTCCCTTCCAACCCAAAAAATTCTATGATTCTTTATATGACATGGGATTTGATTGCCCACTAATGAGCATCCAGTGTCCCTATGCCCAATATATAGCCATAGGCTCAAGAGATGTAAGAAGCTTACAGAAGTTTAGCAGAAGTGACCAAGGTCCTGAAGATGGTCTGTACCGATGTCATCAAAAAACAAAGGAAGTTGGGAGCTGAGAGATCCTCTGTTGATCCTGATAGCTGTTTGTAAGCACAGGATTTCATTTGAAGGATATCATTCTTGTGCTTACCATGGGGGAAGAACTTCCAGAGCCCTCCTCACTTATGAATCAATGGTCTGCAGGCTCTTTCCCTTCTTTCAGAATTTCTTCATATCTCCAAACATTAAATTTTTGGTTTAATGATCTCATGGGATAAAGCTGCCTCCTGACTGGGAGCTGCTCAATATCTATCTTTGGTCTTTGTGTTTCTCCTGTCTCTTCACATTTCTTTCATCACACTGGTTTTGTTTGCTTTGGGAAACTTGCAAAAGAGCTGATCCAGACCCCATGAAAGTCAGTGGGAGGCTTTGAACAGGCTTTGATGGAGTTTGGATTAATCAATTTTTGGCATTTGACACTTCCTAGGAAATCTGAGACCTCTACGTGAAAGTGGCACATATGACATAGTAGCCTTACATCCTCCTGGAGCAACAGAAGGAATTTGGGTGGAATACCCTGGAGCATCTCCAGTACCAATGGATTACCCATGGAGCTGGTATAGTCTTGGCATGTGCTTATAAACCAGATACCTAAAGCAAGGACCCATCCAACCTTTCTCTGTTGATCATAGAGGAAGGCCAAGAGGTCAGAAGTGACCAGCAGTGTGCACCTACAGCAAGGCAGAGAACCTTCTGTTTGCTGCTGCAAACCATGAAGTGTTTGACTTTCCCAATGCCATCATCATAATAGTCATGATTATCACATGGGTCCTTCCAGACTACAGCTGAACTGTGGTGGTAATTCACTCTTGGTACTCAGGGCTGTTTATAAGGCCAAAATCTAAGGAAGGACCATCATTGTTAGAAGATTTGTAGCGATATGAATGACTTCAAAAGGTTCCCAATAAAAAGAAAATAAAAATCATAGCCTTGTGTGGAGTTGCTGCATATTTTAGTGGGAGGTCTGGAAGAAATATGATCCCCTTATCTGAGGCTGCCAAGTGTGGATAATTGTCACAATCTGAAGATTTTAGATAGGGATATCTTTGGCAGTTCTTGTCCAGTCAATAGACCTACAGCTATTATGCAATTTCCCTTTGATGTAGGTTTAGTTTGTTCTGTCACAGAAACAGGGCGAGTTTTTCTGGAGTATCCAGAAGGAAGCAGCTACCCTCCCAAGCACAGTGTTTACCTGACAACATTACACTGCAATACACAGTCCTAGAATCCCAGCATGGTAGGGCCTGGAACGGACCTCTGGAGATCATCTGGTGCCACCCCCTTCCTCCAACAGGGTCACCCAGAGCAGGGGACCCAGCATCGCCGTGTCCAGGAGGGTTTGGAATCTCTCCAGAGAAGAACACTCCACTGTTCCAAACTCCTCAAGTTTGCTGAACTTCTGCTCTAACTATAGGACCAAGAAGACAGCAAAACAGATTATATTGTCCTGGAACTCACATTCAGAGCTCTTCCTATCCTAGGTGGCATAAACTCTGTTCAAGGCTTGTAGAAAGTACTAAAGGAAGGTTCTCTTTCAGAACAAAGGTTTGATGCCAGAGCGACCTTCCTTCCTTCCTTCCTTCCTTCCTTCCTTCCTTCCTTCCTTCCTTCCTTCCTTCCTT
>JANVCC010000153.1:2477888-2511137 GCA_025345505.1 Todiramphus chloris collaris | reverse complement strand
CTTCCTTCCTTCCTTCCTTCCTTCCTTCCTTCCTTCCTTCCTTCCTTGATTATTAGTGTTATTCTGGATTATTAGTATTATACCTGGAGTACTGTCTTCAGCTTTGTGGTGTCCAATACAAGAAGAACATGGACCTGTTGGAGCAGGGCCAAAGGAGGCTACAGAGGTGATCCAAGGACGGAAACTTCTCTGCTGGGAGGCCAGGCTGAGAAAGCTGGGGTTGTTCCACCTGGAGAAGGCTCTGGGGAGACCTTCTTGTGGCCTCTCAGGACTTAGAGGGGCCTACAGGAAAGATGGGGAGGGACTTTTTACAAGGGCTTGTAGTGACAGGACAATGGGTGATTGCTTTAAAATGAAGGATGGTAGATTTAGAAGTTATTCCACTGTGAGGGTGGTGAGACACTGGAACAGGTTGCCCAAAGAAGGTGTAGATGCTCCACCCCTGTAAGTGTTCAAGGCCAGGTTGGACGGGGCTTTGAGCAACTTGGTGTCATGGGAGGTGTCTCTGCCTATGGCAGGGGGGCTGTGACTAGATGTTCTTTAATTTCCCTTCCATCCAAACCATTCTATGATTCCTCAAGACCGGTTACACAGTTTATAATTATTTAAGCATTTACCTTACGTACCCCTCTTATCAATTTTAGCTCAGCATTGGAAACACTGAATTTTATCCACTAAGCTTCAACTGCATGTGGCCTTAGGTTTCCTTTAACAGTAGCATGGCTGTTTAAAGCACCTCTGTAGCTCCTGTCAGTCTGTTCAGCTTAAAATCCCCATCTATTCCTGTCTGCCGCAGTGCCATGTGTTGTACCTTACAAAACTTTTAAAAACCCCTTTCTTCCCCTGAGCACATTTTCGTAATGCATTTTACTTCTGGCACTAAGTAGCTCAGTTATCAGTTAGAGCCAAGGAAGCTGACAGCGCTCTGGTACATTCACTGCCAGAGTTTTGAGAGAAAATAAGAGCTTTTGTATAACATAATGGAGTAGCCGATTCCAACTGACTCATACTAAACTGAGGTAAAGACTGCACCACACACAGATGATCTAAAAATAATGACCATGAGAACCTCCGACAAATCGGTCTTGCAATTTCCACTGGCAGTTCCTGGGGCCTCAAAACGTTGGCCCGGAGGGTGTAAAAATGGTCCAGGCTCATTGCAAATCATTTATAAGGTCAGACTTCAAACGGACAAGTTCTCTCGTACCACTGCCCCCTCTCAGAATGGTTTCCGATTACGTAGACACAGGCGCAGGCGGTGTTGGGTTTTTGGACTAAAAACTGTCATTGAGAGCTGCTGGCCCATCTTCTCTTGTCTCATCACAGCTGCAGGAAAGAGGTCCCCTTCTGAATGGCCTGCCTTGGCTGGGCATTTTGGCACACACTAGACTTTATCAAGTCATCCAGTGGGAGTCTGGGCTTCCCTCTGCCCCATCTCAAGGCTTTCTCACTCAAGGATTTTGGACACATCTCTCTGATGTGATCATGGCACACCTGGTGTGTGCTGTGGACTATGCTGATGGTGGCCAAAAGCTCCTTTGTATGTTCCTTGAATCCAGGTGGATGCACCTAACCATGGCAACACTATCTTACATGATCTGAAATCCCCATTCACCTGATCTCTCCTTGATCCTACTGCAATGAGAAGAGCATGGAGAAAGGTAAGAGGCTCTATGCCATCTGGGAGGTCTCATCCCTGTTGTTTTTCAGGACAGGAACTCGGCAGGCGACAGGACAGCCTCTGCACCCACCCACAGCGAGAGAAGAGACTTTCTGTCCATTCAAACAAGGCTCTGAAATAACACCACCAGTATCTCAAGTTCCTCGCCCTTGTGTTGCTTAATTTCTCTCCAACAGGGGCTCTGAAACTTGTCCAGAAATCTGCCTTCAGGTTCCTATCTCCATTGTTTTAATGAATCGCTGAGTTTTTGATTTATTACCCCAAATGTCTGGCCAATGTAAATGTTTCCTTTCCATAAAGCCAGCAAAGATTTGTAATATGCCTACAAATAATACTCCAACCCAACCACATCAATGAGATGGCAGTAAATTACACTGAGCACGCGCAGGCTGCTCGCTGGTGTATGTTATTGTGTATAATTCTGTGCTGCTCGTATAATTCACGATCCAGCTTTTATCTCAGCCTGAAAACAGCCGTACCAGCCAAGCACTTCTTCCTCGTTTACTGATGAATGACAACCCTTATGAACCCTCCTCTTACAATTTCTACAGCTCGGGCACAGAGGAGGTATCTCATCTGATAGCAAAAGCTTGTCACCAGCAGGAACACTCCTTTCTGGGGACAATGTATTTGGCATCTCCAAAAGGTTATCTCAGGAGTGCTCATTTTTGTAGTTGGCTTGTATCCTGATAATTTGTTGTTGATTTGTTTTTTTTTTTCTTTATGGGAAAGTTTACAGGAATCTTGTTCTCCTTCATGGCTCTTTAATGTTTTCTGATGAAGCTGATCTCCTCACAGAGTTCAAAGAATACACCACAGAGATCCTGTTAAATTTACTTTGCGGAGAAGAGGGTTTGCAACGACCTTTATTTCAAGGCAGAACTGTCTGTGAGTGGTGGAAATTCGCTAAGACCAAATTGGTTAATCCTAGGTTTCTTCAAATCCTGGACCCTGGAGTTAGGTGATGACATAGCCACTTTATTGCTCTCCTTTGCCTTCTCTTCGCTTTTATTAAAAATAAATTTTCTTTTAGCTAAATTACCTTTAAACTTTCAAGAATTCAAGGAAAATTCCTGAAAATGTGTCACTAGTGGTCTCACAGCTCAAAAAACCTAGCAGACCAAAAACTGCTCCACATACATAAAATAAAGCCATTATGTGTATGGTGGAAACCAGGATATCTGCTCTGCCGTGTCTTTCAAGGCTGGTTGATTATTTTCTCTGAATTACACAGGAGGCCATGTCTGAGCTTCTAAGCTGTAGAGCACCAGAGGATCCTCTGATGCTTGGAGTGGATTCTTCCAGCCAAGAAGACCAATTTATCGTAATTAGAGCCTCTGTAAATGTGATCTCACTGGTCATTAGTAAAGTTGGAGCTCTCATCACAGCCTTTCTCTAGATGGGAGATGTTGTCAAGCCTCTTGGCTCTACTTGGATGTTGATTTTCCTTAATCCCTGTGAAAACTTGTGTGAGTTTATCTCAGGTTTGGCTGTCTTTGGCATATGAGCTGAAAAGCTGTGAGGGGATGCAGCAAGGGGACACAGAGAGGTTCCGGCACATATCAACTCACAGTCAGATCACACACCCCCATGTCCTTAGGAAACCAGGTGGAAAACAAACTTAGCAACTTAGCAAGGCTGAAAGTTCATGTCATGTGAAATCAAGTCCCACAAGGCCATGGACACAATGCCTCTGTGTCTGAGCACCACTGTCTTTAACCATTGCGAGGCTGTTTCTCTCGATGCCAAACATCAGCTTCATTCAGCAGGTGCCTCGCAGCAGACTTGCTCCTGCAGGATGGAGCAGATGAACTGATCTAAACAGATGAGTTCGGATCCCATTTCTGTGGCTTGGGCTCTTCTCCAGTTATTTTCTTTTCTCAGACAAGGGTTTTCTGAAGCCACAAAGGGAATCCCATCCAGACAGACTGTGAATGAAGGCATTTCCATGCTTAGGCAATCAGATAGCATTTCTCTCAGAGCTGATAAAATCAGGAGGATGTTTTTTTGATCCCTTTTCTTGCCAGCAATGGGTTAGACTTTGTCCTGGACTGCATGTCTCTGATTTGGAGAAAGAAGGAGGGATAATGTCCAAAGAACTCAGAGTGATCCGTGCAGGCTCTGGATCTGTTCACATCCAAACAGTTAGAATCACAGACTGGTTTGGGTGGGAGGGGAATTTTCAAGGTCATCTGGTCCAACCCCCTGCAGGGAGCAGGGCCATCTGCAAAGAGAGCAAGGTGCTCAGAGCCCCGGCCAACCTGTCCTGCAATGGTGCCAGGGATGGGGCAGCCACCGCCTCTCTGGGCAGCCTGGGCCAGGGCCTCATGATCCTCAGTGTCAACGATTTATTCCTTCTATGTAGTATAAATCTCCCCTCTTTTAATTTAAAACCATCACCCCCTGTCCTGTGACAATAAGTCTTGCTAAAACAACTGTCCCCATCTTTGCTGTAGGCCTCCTTTAAGTACTGAAATGCCGCAAGGTGAGGATTAAGCAAATAAGAGAAAACCAGGCAGCCCTCGCTTACCATTTCTTCAAACCTTGTCCAAAGCAGCTGGATCAATATGTGAACAAAGGTGCAATCATGTTAGCAGTGTGGCATGAGCATATTTTCAAAGAGCAGGTCTCTTAAGGTGAGATCCATTGTAGGATAGCCCATGGTAGCAACACGTCCGGGTATCTGGGGGCACATTCACCATGTTAGGTCACTTCATGGGAGGATTTAGGGCCTTTGCTAAGTCAAGCTGCAGATGCAAGGAAAGCCAAATGACAGGCTGTGGGTCAAAGCTGACTGTGCAATGCCTTTCTCCATTCCAGGGCATCAGGCACTGGCTCCAGTAGATCAAACTGGAATTGGACACATGCGATCATGGAGTAGAAGAAAATCTGTATCTCCGCCTTGTAAAAACATGATGTTCCAGACTAAATAGAGGATTCAGTGAGATACGAGCCAGTTCAGAGTGTCATGCTGGATACATGACATGACATGTGACATTTAAGAAATCTGTCAGTCTGAGTATGTCCTCCATAGAGTAATTTAAGTTGAGAAAGTACAAGCTAATCCCCATAGGAAGTGGGGTTACACCCATGGCCTGGTTAGTGTTTTAGGGCTGTCTCTGAAGCATGTTTTCCCCTAGCAACACGTAAGAGCTCTCCTCTTTATTTCTGGGCCAGAAGAAACTTCTAGCCTTAATCTGGTCCATTAGCATGGGGCTTGTGCGTGTCCTTTCTGGATCTCCTCTTGTTTTGGGATGTGCTGAAGATGAAATTCACTATCTCCCAAAGGAAACCAGCTTCTGCTTTCAGTACCCTGTCCTCCATCATCCCTTTGGTTCCAACTGGTAACAAAGGTAGATGACTCATGGGGTTGTCAGTTCTTTATAGAAAACAGATTTTCTATGAGAAGTGACTCAGAGTATCCCACCTCAATACTGAACAATGGGGCCAGTCACCCAGCAGAGCCTCACAAAGCAAACAGCACTGAAACCAGAACCCAGCGTCCTGTACCATGTCGGCAGAAATATTATTCCAGTGGTAGTTCCACTAGACTCAAAGGCACGATTGTCAAGGACCTGATTTTAAGGAGAGCAGTTAAAGTAATTTATGGTATATGGACACTGTCAGGAGCAAGGGGTAAAGTGATCTAACCTTCTGCAGGGTGGTAGGGTGGGAAATATTGATTTCATGTCTATATTATCAGAATTCTCTTATTTGTTGCAAGACCAAGTTAAATTCTGACTGCTTTAGTGACTGACATGTACTGTTAGCCAACTTTTTTAAGACTCAGACATCTAATCCAGGATGGATTCTCAGTGAAGGGCTCAGTTCTGCTCCTCTTACTCTCACCAGATGGGCTTTTACTCTCCAGGTAATTCTCTTTATACCAATATTTCTGTACTATATAAATAGGTATCATTAGGTTCCTGCAATATCTTCTTCTATGTTCTAGTATCAGCTTTCTGTGGTCAGGACTGTAAGGTACCTAACTAGAAATGTCTACCTAACCAAGACAGCTTGGTTACTGGTAGAGTTTCCTGGGACCTAGCTGGTCTTTGGAGGTGGGCAATAGTTCTCATATCTTTCCTTTTTTTTTTTTTTTCCCTTACTCTGCATTTGTACAGTTCAATGTAGACCATAATTTTAGTAACTATAAGAACTAGGAATTTCTGTGGGGTGTTGTGATACTACTGGTTTAGGAGCTGAGAATTTGAGGTCTTCAATCCTGAATAACCTTCTCACACAAATGACTGCTTCTTATTACATTTAATGAGAAGGGACAGCAGTTTGCCATGCTGCAAAGAAAGCCACATATACTTAAAAGTCCCTGCTCTGTGCCTGCAATTGCTGTAATCACATAGGTAAAACCCCAGCCTCTTTTGGGTGTGTGGTTTTATGTGTGTGCGTGTGCTAGAAAATGCAAGTCTTGTGTGCAGGTTATGGCACTAGAATCTGAGTCTCTCTCAAGTGGCATTCAGTAGGCTAGAAACATCACATCCATCTCCTCTGCTTTTCTGTTGTGTTGGTTAAACCTTAGTCATGGCTTCAGAGAAGTAGCCATGAAGTGCTGCGTTGAGTCTTCATGTGGAGATGTCCTTCATCACATGGGAATCTTTCTCTTCTAGCATGATGTCATCAAAAACTTCTTCCCTCTATCTAGTCTAAATCCCCCCTCCTTTAGTTTAAAAACATCACTTTTTGTCCTGTTGCAACAGGACCTGCTAAAAAAGATTCCAAGCTCTGTCATCCTCTCAGGAAATAAGCTTTTTCCTAAGTTCATATGGAACCTCTTGGGTTCCAGTTTGTGCCTTTTGACCTTTGTCCTGTCACTGGGCACTGCTGACAAGAGTCTGGCCCTATCCTCTTGACCTCTGCTATTTAGATATTGATAAACATTGAACAGATCCCATCTCTAGCTGGTCTTCTCTCAGCCTTTTCTTATCAGAGCGATGCTCCAGTGTCCTCAGCATCTTCATAGCCCTTGAAAGTAGTATTATTAATAGAGCACAAGCATCAGTATGCTTATTGGCACTTTGAGCCTACTATCAGGCTATTTATTGAGGTCAACTATCTGAAACATCTAGAAAGAGTTTTGGGAACTGACTGGGGCACTACATGAGTTTTTTTCATTACATTAATGTTTGTTGTTGGAAACAATGAGCCTTAAGGAAAGGAAAAAAGTGTTGTGGATCTATTTCTCTTTCACTCCTTTCTTCCCTTTCTCCCCCTTATGCTGTTGCTGGATAAAATAAAAATAAGTGCAACTGTGTAGAGTGTGATTGCTGTGATGGGACTGCAAATGAGAGTAACTGGGAAAAGGCAAATCCTATAATTATGGAGATCTTCCATCCTGAAGCCCAACTGTAGGGGCTCTGCTATACTTTGTCTGGAGCATTCGATGGCTGCGTGAACTAAATTTCCAGCTACGACCATCTTTGGAAGGTTGTTGTAACTGCAGCAGAGGGGATGGCTCTTGGCTAGCAGGGGACTCTGTGGTCTGGCTGAGCAATCAAAGAGGGTGGTAATAGCCAGGCCTAGCTCTCTGGGATTGCTGGGTAACGCAAAATGCCATTATTCATTTTCTTAGCTGCAAATGGCCTCTCTTTACATTTCCACTTAGCTAGGTAGTTTCCTCTAGACTCCAAGAATTCAAGACGCAGACGTGTTATTAAGACATTTAAAACATCCCTGTATTTAATGAAAACATCTGATGGAATTGAAAGCTTTTGGATTTTTTTCCTTACTCTTCTCCTTCTGTTTTTTATTGAAGAGCAAAAGCAAATACAAGTCTTAAGTGCAAGTGCTTGGGCAACTGTGAAGTCTGTTAAGAAGGGATTTTATTCCAAGGACATGTAAGAAGCCTGTAAAAATTATTATTATTATTATTGTTGTTATTATTATTGTTATTATTATTATTATTTAGTAAGAAAGTATTTTAAGTTTTGTATTTCAGGGGTCATCATGCTGGCACGAAGGCAGAACTATGGCACTTTGTGAAATACACATCTGCAGGGCAAAGAGAAAGAATCTAGGATGGGGTTTGTAGATGGTTTTGATTGACCTCTTCTTTTTTTGTTGTTTTGGAGTTGGACAGATACGGAAAAGGAAGCATCAGATGTGAAGAAAATGGGATATTGGAGTCAGATCGCTTTAAGTGAGTGACCAACATTTTCCTCCAGGCCAAGGAGGAGCTTTGCTGAAGATCCTACCCAACTTGAGGATGAGCTGTGTGGCTACACCACCACCAGTGAGTTCCATCCCACCAATCAATTGCTGTCTCTTTGAGCTGCTCCTCAGGATTTTTTTGTCCAAAGCCTGCAAGCACCTTGTACCAAATTAATTCTGGAGCTGCTGCAATTTTATAGATCCTGCCAAAAAGTGAAATCGAAGGCTGACAAGGTCTCCCCAGCCTCTCTGTGCCCAAGGAGAGAAGATGCTGCAGTTCCTCCTCTGGCACTTGGTTCCCTGGCATCTGGGCAAGTTCCGTATGGGCTTTGCACACCTGAAGGTTAGTGAAATACAGACGTGTCTTGCAGGAAAGACATCAGGACAGGTTTATGTTCACAAGGATTTATTTGCAGTTACACACATAGAACAAGAGGATTAAATAAAGAATTGCAGTGTCTGCCTGGAGACTGGAAAACTATATATTTTAAGTTTTTCTGCTGACCCCTCTCCCCATTGCAGATATCTGTGCATACTCCAGCGTCTGCCTAGGCTGTGTTATTTGAGTCTCCACAGCATTCAGACAATGAAGTCTTCACAAAATTCGAACGAAAGTCCTGAACTGAAGGATAAAGTTGCTGCAGAATGCATCCAAAATAGAAGGCAAACCAGAAAAAACACAACAAAAATCTGAGCCTAGAATATGAAAATGGAACAGTCACCAAAAAATGCAGCCAGCAGCACAAAAAAGAAACCATACTGTGTCCTCACCAACTCCTACTCTGTAATTAAGTGAAAATGCTGAAGGTTTGGTGTTTGTAAAATTGTTCTCTGGTTTCCTCAGGGGGGAAAAGGGCCAAAAAAAAAAATAGTGCCTTGTGTTCTTTTTCTGAGTAAACACTAGGATTTCAGCAGATGAATTCTCCCAGCTCAGCCAGAGTTGGAGGATGCTTTTCCTCTGTTATTTTTCTCCCTCTGTGACTTCTAATTTTGTCACTGGGTAGCACGGTTCCTTGTGGGACCAGAAATTCCTTGTGGCACACGAAAGGGATATTTCAGCTTTAGCTGATCCAGAGGAAAAAAAGCTTGGTGTGCTGTAGGAGAAACCCATCAAATTTAAGTGGTGAGGAGAAAAGGGTTGTCCTTTGATCATTTCAGGGCTTCTGGTTCTGAGGCACTGCCTGTGTTGAGTAATTTTGTTATTCAATTGGATAAGTGTAAAGAAAAGGAAAAACTAAAGACATTTCTGTAAAGAGTTATTAAGAACAAATGAACTTTTCCCCAGGAAAATGGGAGGGGAATGGCATTTTGTTTAGTTTGTCAAAAACTCAAACACCAAAATACTCCGACCAAGAACCAAATGTGGCTGCAGAGCCTGAGGGACAGTGAAGCTTAGATGTTTCCACTCTCCTCTGTGGGCTGGACCTATGGGAGAGACAGCATTTCCCACAATGCACTGCAGCTAAACATGTAAATGAGGACAGATGATTCCTGAAGAATGTAGTTTAGTTTTGAGACCTGTCTGCCTCTTGAATCTTGGGTTCAGTTCTGGGGCCCTCACTCCTAGAAGGGTGTTGAGGGGCTGGAGTGTGGCCAGAGAAGGGCAACGGAGCTGGGGAAGGGGCTGGAGCACAAGGGTGGTTAGGAGAGTTTGAGGGCCCTGGGCTTGTTGAGCCTGGAACAAAGGAGGCTGAGGGGAGACCTTCTGGCTCTGACAGCTCCTGGCAGGAGGCTGGAGCCAGGGGGAGTCGGGCTCTGCTCCCAAGCAACAAGCACCAGGACAAGAGGAACCTCAAGTTGCCCCAGGATAAGTTTCGATTGGAGCTGAGGAACAATTTGTTCCCCTGCAGGGTTGTCCAGGGCTGTCCCAGGCTGCCCAGGGCAGTGGTGGAGTCCTCGTGATCCCTGGAGGGGTTTCCAAGCAGTGGAGCTGTGGTGCCGAGGGCCATGGTTTGGTGGTGCCCTGGCAGTGCTGGGACAATGGTTGGACTCCATGACCTGAAAGATCTTTCCCAGCCTAAATGATTCTATGATTCTATGAATATCTGGTCCAGTAGTATGGTGATAGGGATAACAGACTCAAAATAGATAGAGTTTGGGAAGGAAATCCGAGCCATGTAGTATCTTGGGTAAAGAGTCACCGAGAAAGAAACTAGCAGAGAGGAAAAGTCCCAAGGATTTTCCTGTTGACTTGGAGTGTCACTGAAGAAGTATCCTGGATTTATACAGATGGCAGTGTGATAAGAATCAAGCTTCAAATGCTCAGCATCTTGCTCCTCTGAGTCATATTTTACTTCAAAAATTGATTCTTTTTTTTCAGCAGCTGTGTCAATACATCAAAATAATCCTGTTTCTCATGAGCTTAACACCTGTTAGAGAATACTGAGAAACAAAATGTGGAACCAGGAAACCATTCGTTACATTTTGCAAGATGTGGCAAGATCCCATCAGTACACTGCAGAAGAATGAAGACAGAATCTGAATGAAAAAATACCTGTCTTCACTCAACCATCAGAGACTTGCGAAGATTGAGAAAGATTTTGGTGACAGAAGCCACCCTTGCTCTGAAAACCATTTGAAAGTAGACGTGGTGCAGAGGGACATGGTTTAGTGGTGACCAGGCAGTGTTGGGTTAATGGTTGGACTCGAGAATCTTAAAGGTCTCTTCCTACCAGAACAGTTCTATGATCTCCACAGGTCCTCAGATGGTTAAAGTAACTCAGCTAAGCTGTGCTGGTTCTAACTACCAACCTCAGTGGGGATCCTGCCTCTTCCAGCCTTAATAACAGTACCAAAACAAGGCACTGGTCATCAGTGTCCTATGGCACAAGGCCCATTTTCCTCTCTCTTAAACAACTACTTCTCAAGATATATCATTCTGGGACTGAAAAAGGTATTTAAGGAGCAAGTTGAAGCAGATCAGGCCTTTTCAAGAAGAGGACATGGGCCTTGGAAGTTCATGAGGGGGTCAGACTTCTTGTCAAAAGCCAGTGGGAAATAACTAACGCTCCAAAGTGCAACTTGCACTTGTAGAAGCCACTTCTTTCCCATATCTCTTTTTCTCTTTCAGTGGAACACACACACACACACATGGTCCATCTGCTTCAACGCTGCAGAGCTGGCACAGCTGCACCCTTATCTTCTGCATCAGCATCCCAGACCTTTTTATTGCTGACAAAAGCAAAATATTTATGCAAGAAGGCTGTGGGAACACAGCATTTTCACTGGCACGTTCTCCAAAGCCTTGTTTTCAGTCACAAATAAATAACGGCACGGATGGCTTATCTGTATCATGCAGGCAACGGCTAAAGACATAAAACTCTCTGGATTGAGAAGGTCAGACCCTGGGCTGTTAATCCTATCTGACATAGTGAACTGGAGAATCTATTCCAATAAACTTGGTATACATGCTCATCCCAGATCCCAGCTGTACGTCGTGGTCCTGGGCAACTCATGTGAATGGAGTATTGCTTAGCAGCTGGTGTTAATTGGTATAACCGCATTAATTGGCATTGCCTTACTTGGGATCAACTGTGATTGCAGGATGGTTAATATAGATTTTATGTTTTTCCTTTGGAACCTGAATTAATAACCCCAAAGCCTTACATCTAAATCGTCATTTGAAGGTGTTTATTAAGTTTTAATTTTGAAAGCTCTGAAAATCTGTCCTTAGAAAATTAAAAGTCTTTCAAGTGTTGCCAAGCTGAACGTCGAAAAGAAAGATGAAGTAATCACTTGGGGAAATCTGTCTGAATTCTTTCTTCCTCCACTATCAGGTTGTGGTTCCTGACAACCTATCTGTTACACTAAGCTTATGCCGTTGTCTCAAGAAATTTGACTCCTGCTGTTGCTGTGGTTGTTAAATAAGCCATGAAGAATTATTCTTGTTTTCTTTTATTACACGAGCTTATGGACCTGTCCTCAGTGAACACTTGAGGATGCAGATTTAAACCTGGAGTGTGCTAATAAACATAGATTCTGGCTTCTGTGGAGGAAATCACTTAAATTCACTTGAATCGCCTGGTCTAGTTGGAGGTCCCCCTGCCCATGGAGTTGGAACAAGATGATCTTTAAGGTCCTTTCCAATGCAATCCCTTCCAGGATTCTGTGATGATTCTGTGATGAACACTTTATTCTACACTTTTTCTGCCTGAAACAGTGATAAGGAATTGAGCACAACGGCAGGGTATTAACGTGTGAGGCAGAAACAATTAACCTCCAGTGGCAGACAGAGTACAAATGTACTTCAGTTTCCATTCTGATTTACCTGGTTGCAATCACAGAGTGTTTAGGCTTGAATAAAACAAACAAAATATTGATTTAGTAAAAAATGGGATAAGCTTTGCACAGAACACTCCTTGATTGTGCTACAGTATAAATCATAACTCAGAGCTTATAGAAGAAATTGTTTCCATCTGGGGAGTCAATATAATTGCTCTGCATCTCTCAGTCTTCTCTGCCTGATACAGGCTTTAAACACTGCAAAGACTCTAAGAACTGTTTGATGCAAAGACATAAAACAGATGCCAAAAGAGGAGTGGATGAGTCTAGGAAACTTGTTAGGTTCCTGGCACCTAGTGCAAACTCGGGGACAACTCTTCTTCCCTCATTTCTATTTCCTTTGGCAAATGCAAACCATTGATCTGGAATCTTTGATTAATTCAGATCTGAGCCAAGGGAAATCCCAGTGTTAGACATACAGCCTATTGCTGTGCAGAAGAGAGGAAAGCAGGCGTAACTTGACTAAATCCAGTTTTTAATGGATGTTCAAGTGTCCCTCAGCATAACATCTCCACAGCTTCAAAACATCTCCAGGGATGGGGACTCCACCACTGTCCTGGGCAACCTGTTAAGAGCCTGTGTGAAGCTTCTTTCTGAAAGGTAGGACAGAGTGAAAATAGGTTCTCTAGCAATAATGTTCTGCGCCTGCCATGGTTTCAGCTGGGATAGAGTTAATTTTCTTTCTAGTAGCTGGTTCAGTGCTGTGTTTGGGATTTGGTATGAGAATCATGTTGATAACACACTGATGGTTTAGTTGTTGCTAAGTAACTCTTATCTCAAGTCAAGGACTTTCCAGTTTCCCATACTTTGCCAGTGAGGAGGTGCACAAGAAGTTGGGAGGGAGCACGGTCAGGACAGCTGACCCCAACTAGCCAAAGGAACTATTCCATATCATAAGACATCACAGTCAGTGTGTGAACTGGGGGGAGATGGCTGATCACTGCTTGGGGACTGGCTAGGCATTGGTCAGTGGGTGCTGAGCAGTTGCACTGTTCATCACTTGTCTCCCTTGGGGTTAGTTTGTCTCTCTTTTCATTATCTTCCTTTTAATTATAATTATTATTCATAATTTTATTTCAATTATTAAACTGTTCTTATCTCTACCCATTAATTTTACTTTTTTTTCTGATTCTCCTACCCATCCAACCAGTACAGAGAGAAGAAAACAAGTAGATGAGATAGCAGTTCTGGTCAAAACCATGTCTGGAAGCCTGAAACCTCTGTGCTCTGACAAGTGATTTTCTCCCAGTAGAAGAGGGATTGAGATCAGAGCCTGACTGTGTAGGGCTGTCTGTTTGGGAGAGTAAGACAAGGGTAAATAGCATGAGCTTTTGGGGCACAATCACATCATTTCCTTATCCAGTGAACAATCTGTGGTTGGAAGAGAGGAATATTCAGGGAAGGTTTGAAGGGAAGCCCAAGTGAAAGCCAGAGTCACACAAGGTGGCAGTGCAGATTGTCAGCAGGGGTTTCTGGACATTAGCAAAAGGCTAAAAATAATCCTGTTGAATCAGATACAACAGGAGAAAATAGACACCAATGGTGTAGCTCCATTCACTGTCCTGGAGTTTTACTTGTGTCATTCATCTGCGTATAGAGTCCATAGGAAGACTTACTGGTTAATTATAAATTGCTCTCATGACTAATGGCCATCATGAGTTGTTCTTTATTTGTTTGTATCCTGAACTGATCTGACTTTTCCATTGTCATTCTTTGGATGCAATCATTTGGACCAGGCTGTGGGAATTGGTACCCGGAAGACCACAGATGATTTATAATATCTCTGTGAGAACCTCTGGGGTGTCAGTCTTCAATGTGAATGTTGTCTGAATTCACAGCTTTGACTTGGTACTCAAAAGCAATGAGCTCTGTAGCCCCCAGGTCAGGAGACAAATCTTTCTGTCCATTACCAATAAGTCTGGATACATTTTAAAGCTGAAGACCAGTTTAACAGACAAAATAATTTCAAATTCTGCATTCCTCCATTTCTCCTGCAGACCCAGTGCTGTTTACAAAGAGCTTTTGAAAAGTTTATGACTTCAACACCTCCCTGCCATGAGGCATTTGTGCAGTAGGAGAAAGAGGTAAGGTCAGGCTCTAAGTCAGATCAGATTCTAGGTCAAATGATACAGCTCCTTGCTCTTTTTCTCCCAGTAGTGTTGTCACAGAGATCAAACAGTGACAGTGATATTCATGTTATGGGCTGCTTCCCACCGAGAACGTGACTGAATATTCATTTCATGCAAGTAGACAGTTGTTGTGTGGGAAACACTTTCAGTTCCTCACAATATTTGAGCTTGCACCATAGGCTTCACTACCTATAATTTATTTAAACCTTTCTTCTAGATGTATCAGGCAGTATCTGGATACAGTCTGTGGCTTCTCCGAGGAATGAGTTTAGACTTCTGCTGGAACAAGAGTGGAGACAACCCCTCTAACTTTTTATAAGGATATATTTGAAGGCAGAGTCCAGAGTCCTTCTGCAGTCTGTGGAGAGGAGCAATGGCATTGCCAGCTGCAGATGCATCAGTTCCTCAGCTGGTAGTCCTGGCACTGGAGTCAAGATGCCCTGGGTTTAGACTTCAGACCTAAGACACCACTGCAAGATACTCCAGATGTATTAGGTTGCAATGAGATTGAAGCTCAGATGAGTGCAAAAGTCACTTTTCCCAGCTCACAACAATTACTTCTTCACATCTTCCAGTACAACTGCACATGTGGTTAGACCCTCACTCAGCCATGCCAAAATTATCTAGGTTAACTTAGAAACTTTAGAAGGAAACTTTGCTATTTTTGCTGTGGTTTAAACCCAGACAATTTTGTCAGGACTGTATTTGGAAGCAATTAGCGTGAGGTTATGCCAGCACTTCTGAGGACATAGTAACTTCTGGTGAGGAGAATATGAAGGAGGAAGGAGTTGTGGGCAGCTCAGAAAGGATTGGTAGTGATAACCTCAGCTGAGGGCAGACTAAGCAGCAGATGTGGCCACAGGCCAGGTGGTGTAAAAATACACTGTGAGACACTCTGGAAAATCCTACACAGCACATGTTTCAGTGACCTTGGTAGTTAAAATGGTCATACTTTCAAAGCCCAGCTCCCACAGAGGTACCCAAATGAAGGGTGTCACTGAAGGAAGACTCTTCCAACTATGACCAGCTCCTAAATATTGAAAGGCTGCGTGAGGTGTAGTGTAACCACAATGCAACAGGAGTGGCCTCTGTCAGGGATATGATGCCATCATCACATCATACCATGTGAATGGAACACAGAAGAGCAAAGAAAAGTTTCTCCTCATGGACGTAAGAACAGGACCTTCACTGTTTAATACATGGCTCTTGAAAGTTGGGAAACAGGTCAAAGAGAGAACCAAAAACTGGAAAAAATATCTAGGGGTAGGAAACTACCTTTATTTCTTAAATTTGTCCCAGCTACTTAAATCAAACCCCAAGCATTAATTCAGGGCTGTTTTCCTCAGATTCTCATTCCTGGGGTCCTGGGAGAAATCCTGAATTTGTTGAAAGGTAGATAGACAAATTGGATCAGCAGCACAAGTTTAGGGTTGGTCAAGGAGATTGTGAAACCTCCAGCACCCCCAAGAGATTAAGATGTTTATCCTCATCCTCTTGAAGTGTAGCTTAACTTTTGGTTGCTCACTCTTGATTTTACTGCCAAAATACAATAATAATAATAATGAAGAGGCAAAACAACTTTTCCTCAGATTTCTTTCTGGCAACGAGTCCGATTTGCGTAAACCTTTTTGATTCCACTTCGTTCTTTGGTTCAGGGCCACACTTTGTGCTCGGAGAGGGAGCTGAGAGCTGAGAATTCTTCTCCAGAAGTGTCCCTTAAACAGCAGAGCTGGAGACAGCCACAGCACACAACAGAAAGCTGAATTTATTAACAGTGCAGGCTGCTGAAAAGGAGGAAAATATAGTTTCAGTGAACTCTGATGCTTTGCCAGTGAGAGGAGAGGTTAAGAGCAGAAAGAGAAGTCCTGACCTCAGAGGCTTATGCACTCTTTTCCATCCTATAATAAGCTAAAATAAAATGGAATTCAGATAAAATGAAAATTAATAGACTACTGTCAGGGAATCAGATTCTAGTGCTATGATAAGATCAGTGTTTCTGGAAGCACTTGCCCATTTCAGTAGGATGCAGACATAAGCACTGCGAAGATGCATTAAGAAAAAGAAGTTTTACTTCAAACACAGAAGTGGCAGGAGTTCCCAGTGGCAGCTGTGCTGAAACCCCCTGAGATGTTGCAGCCTGGGGATCTGCCATGATGGATGCAGGACAGCCTGTGGTAAAATATCCCATCTGTTTGCCACACTTTAAATCAGGACATCAAGAGCCCATGAAGAGAGAATTGTCTGGAAGGAGCCATTCGGTCTTGCAAAAGTAGTCAGCAATTGCTGTTTCCCTGTCTCTTCAGCGTGCAATGGCCTGCAGAAAGCCTGTGCTTTCTGTTCTTCTTTTACATGATCACAAATTTGTGTTGTCTTCCCACAGGGCTAAACAGCCCTTTGGTTTGCTTTCCATTTTCATTGAATCATGGAAGGGTTTGGGTGGGAAGGGACCTTTTGAAGTCGTCTAGTCCAACCCCCCTGCAGTGAGCAGGGCCATCTGCTATTGGAGCAGGTTGCTCAGAGCCCCATCCAACCTGGTCATAGCATATCCAGTGAGGGAGCACCTACAGATTCCCTAGGCAACCTGGTCCAAAGTTTCACCACTCTCAGAGTGCAGAATTTCTTCCTAATTTATAATCTAAATCTCCCCTCTATGGCAGGGTGTTTGGAACTATAGGATCTATAAAGTCCCTTCCAACCCAAACCATCCTATGATTTGATAAAAAAGAATTAAAAAGGCAAATATATACACATCAGATAAAATTAAAGAAACAATATTTGTGGCATATTTACTAGAACTATAAATAAAAGGCTAATGTTATTACCATTAGTAGTAGCAGAAACAGTCTTATATTAGCAGAAAATAATCTCTTGCAGTGCTCTCATCTAAAACTAGATTAATATTTTTACTGCTATCAGAATCCCCAAATACCACCTTAAAATATGTCAAGCAATAAAATTTTTCAAAGTCTGCAAAGCTCAGGAGGATGTGTAAGTCCTCCTGGTGTTGAACTGGCACAGAATGACACAAAGGGCTGAGGCACAGCTCACAGGTTGACTTTGCTGTCTAGCAAAGAAGATGGAGGGTTATAGATGTGTGAGGTGCCTGTAGGACTGCAGTCAGGGCTGGGAACTAGAACCAGGGAAGGTTTGTCAGGGTGCTGAACATACCGTGTGTGTGAGAAGAGAAATAGAGTTTAAAACTTCCGTGCAGTAATTTCTTTGGTTAGGTTTTTGGTTTGATTTGGGTTTCCTCCTCTATTATGTTGTTAATTTCTATGGCTAGACAAAACTTAACAACCCCACCTTGGTATTGGTAAGCCCTCCAGATAAATTTGATTTGAAAGTGTCTAAATATCTGAGTGCACTGTTCTGGGGTTTTTTTTTCCTTCAGGGAAAAAAAAAGGAGTGACAAACAACACAAAGGGTGTTCTGGGACATATAATATTATTATTCAGTTCTCTCCAGCCAGGATGGACATTCCCTTCTGCTGGTTCCAAGTCTGCTTTCCCATTGCATGTTTAATTGCTAACCTAGTGGTCTCCAGGGAGCCCAGATAAGATCAGGTGAAGCTGTTAGGTTCTTATTTTACAGAAATTTCCAAATCAGGAATTTACTGCTTCATTTGGCTCATGCCTAGAAGAAATTGGGTATTGCCAGCCACATAACAATAACCCCTGGTGTCCCTTGTGCCTGGTTTTGTAAATGCACACGTGGGACAGAAGATGAACTGCATGAGCCAAAAAGGAAAAACTAAGGAGGAATATTTTCCTTCTGCATCGCTCCAGAGAAGACACATCCCCAAGGTCACCCAGAGAAGCTGTGTCAGAGCCGGGTACCAGCTCCCAGCTCCCCCACCCAGTGTATTTGTCTCATTTTTCCTGGTTTAGTCATTTGTGAATGTCTCACAGCAGTGTACAAGATTCTGGCAGCAGGCAGCTTAGTCATGATTTGGTAGCAAAATATTTGGGCAAAGCGCTTCCAAGAAGAAAACTTTCCAGTGCAGAAATTTGCTTCATCCTTCACCACTGATGCCTCGGTACTGGTTTGATGTCTCCCAATCTGAGATCACGGAGAGGTTGTGCTCTAATCTTTTTCAATGAGACCTCTGGTGATCAGGCCCTTCTTAATCCACCTCATCTTTTGCTTCAAACTGGGTAATGTCTGGGCCATTAATATTAACGGAAAGAGGAGCTGCTTCTGTTTGTTGCATTTTCAAGTGGTTTCTGGAGGCCATCTCCAAGTTAGAAATCACTCTGCTCAAAACACAGAGCCCAGGCAGCACACAAACACCTGCTCAGCTACAGAGTTTTTCCAGATGATGACTTCCCTGTTGATGGCAATAACCAGATTCTCTTAATTCCTGGACTCCTTACAGTCCTTTTTTTTTTATGTTACCTAACCTGAAAGCCATTACCAGGTGTAGCTGCATCTGATTGTGTTGAAAATGATCCCCAGATGTGCCTGAAAGGTTTGTCTAGGCTTTAAGGGATGGGGAGATTTAATTTTTGTGGCCAGCAGGTCAAGGGAGCGGGTTCTGCCCCTCTGCTCCACACCACTGAGAGTCCACTTGGAGTACTGGGTCCAGTTCAGGAGCGCTCAGCACAGCAGAGACAGGGACCTGGTGGAGCGGGGCCAGAGGAGCCCCAGCGATGCTGGGAGGGCTGGAACCCCTCTGCTGGGAGGCCAGGCTGGGAGAGCTTGGGGGGTTCAGCCTTCAGAGGAGAAGCTCCAGGGGAACCTTCTCTAGGCCTTTCAGGACTTGAAGGGGCCTGTCAGAAAACTAGAAGAAAGAAAGACACAATGGAAGGAATAAATTTTGGACACTGAGGGTGGGGAGAGTCTGTGCCAGGCTGCCCAGAGAGGTGGTGGCTGCCCCATCCCTGGCACCATTGCAGGGGAGGTTGCCCGGGGCTCTGAGCACCCTGCTCTAGGTGCAGATGGCCCTGCTCCCTGCAGGGGGTTGGACCAGATGGCCTTGAAAGGCCCTTTCCAACCCATACTATTCCATGATTCTATGATTTATATTCCCAAATAGAAACATACATAATAATATGAGCTTCCTCGAGCTGTAGTCTCAGAAGATTTCACCATTCCTGGTGTTTGCTGTTGCTGTTACTCCTGGAGAAGCTCTTTCCCACTGCTTAACAAAGAATGGTGTGAAACTCCTCATCTTCCTCAGCATGAAGTCAGATCAACTTGCTCAGGAGACATTTCTATCACACACAGAGGCACTGATGCAAATATTGTAGGAGCATTAACCTCCAACAGCAGGGTAGCAAAGAAATCCCGCGGAGCAGCGTCATCTTGGACAGATCCATTTATTTCTTTTCCAGTAGCTGTGCACATGTACTTTCTTTCTCTTTGATTTTTTTATCATATTTCTTGAAGAAGAGGTTTTCTGTCCTCAGGCATCCCACACACTTCATAGAACAGAGATGCGGCTTGTTCCTGTGGATGAAACAACCAGCATCTCAGTATTGCTGTTGGGTAAGCTGAAAAGCTTCACAGGCTCTTTCTATATCAGCATGGGGATCAGCTCCCCTGCCTGGTTGGCCAAGTGACCTAGAAAGACCAAATCAACACAATGAAGGCAAAGTGAAGAGAAGACAATTGTCTAAGATGTTTGATGAAAAGGTATGAGAGTATTCCCAGGCTTAGAGCTAAGCCAGGATCCAGCTGCATTACAAACAGAGATGCCTGGCTCTCCAGTTCTGAAATTCTGTGAAGATATGGAGCTGGGAGCCTTTCATATCTCATTTATTCAGCACTGTGCTGGAGTCAGAGAAGACAAAATGCTCGCCTCTGCTTTTTCCCCCTCGGTTCTCTGGGCTCCAGCTCCTGACCCGTGAAATTACCCGACTCCTGAGCTCTGTGTGGGGACAAAGCTTTTTTCCAAGGGTGTGCTTTGGTTTGGGAAATTCAGACCACCATCCTCCAAGTTATTTATAGAAAGTGAAGGCTTAATAATTACATGAAATGATCCCTTTGGGTCATATCCGTCACAGAAGAAGAAAATGGAAAAACTATATTAACTGGAGCTGGTTAGTGCAAATGGGGATGAGGCCAAAGGGCACAGGATCCAATCACTCAGTTACCTGCAACTGGTTAAATAGTGTCTTTGTAGTGCCTACGTGCAGCATCGTGGGACAATGAGATTGTTCTCTGAATTATTAACAGCTCAAATATTTGGGGACGTGCAAAATGCCCATGAAGAAACTTGTAGTTTCCAGCTAGCCAGGGAAAAAACCACAAAACACTCAAACTCCAGGCACTTGCCTCCCCAAAAAAGAAATTTCAGACTTTTTCACCTCATTCTGAACAGTATATTGGTAAATGCCCAGTGGAGCCATGAAGACATGCAAATGCTATCTGAGATGCTGATGTCTTCACACAACTTCAAACACCTTTGTAGTTTTCAAATGGAAAAAGAACTCAGAAAATATCTCTAATAGAAAAACTGCTTCAAATATGTTCTGCTGGAAGATGGAAAGGTAAATTGAGGAAAAGTTCAAACTGTGTATTGGTTTTGTTTTTTTTTTCCCCCTTTTTTTTCATTTTCCCCCCATTCTTCTCCCTCTCCATCAGCACTGGATGATAGGCACTGCTGAAGGCAGAACACTGAACTTTGATCCTACTCCTTGATGCTGGTCATGCTGTTATGATCACCTTGTGCCAAGACCTAAAGCTCCATCACTAATCTAGTGCTTATCAAGGATTTTTCATGTGTTATTTGAAAGAAGTTGTTGGAAATTTTTCATATTTCTCATTCTGGAAGCTGGCATTTGTTTAATGCAAGCTGCAATTTTGTAGAAGGAGAGGGCAGCTTCAGCAAGATGCAGGAATATGTCGGTAGGGAAGGTAGAGAGGCTCTGTTTTCAGCTAAAGCTGAAAGGCAGGGGGCAAGAGGATGGGGCCAGACTCTTGTCAGTAGTGCCCGGTGATGGGTCATGGGTCAACAATCACAAACTGGAACCCGGGAGGTTCCATCTGAGCAGGAGGAGAAAGTTTTTGGTGTGAGGGTGTGGGAGTCTGTACCAGGCTGCCCAGAGAGGTTGTGGAATCTCCTTCTCTGGAGAGATTTCAAACCTGCCTGGACACTGCGATGCTGGGCCCCCTGCTCTGGCTGACCCTTCTGGAGCAGGAAGGCTGGACAAGATGATCTCCAGAGGTCCCTTCCAGCCCACGCCATGCTGAGATTCTGTGAGAGGTAAGAGAGGCAAAGGGAAGGAAAACCTTATTCCTAGCCCCGGTATAATATTATTCATCCTGTAAGAAGTGCTTCAAAGAAACAATGAAGATGGGCTGGCTCCAGTTAAAAGGCAGCAATGGAGGAATCAGTCACGTAATCAAAATAAATAAATGTCGTCTGGAAAATTCAAATGTGGCACTATTCTGTGGATGCTCTCAGCTCCCGGACAGACCACAGGCAGGACTGGCCTTGCAAAGAGATGGATACAGAGTGACAGCACCATGTCCCTGCCAGATGATCAAACAGGAGCAGTCTGTGAATTCATGTTAGCACAGGAATGTACTTGGAAAGAGGTCTGGCCACTCAGGTCCGTGCCGATCTATTTAAGAAGGCACTCAATGGCCAGGTTTTTCTTACCCTCTTTGTTCCTTGTGTTTTCTTTTCATGTCTGAGGTGTTTATTAGGTTTGAGGGCTGTACAAACGAAAACAGACAAACAGCCATCAGTTGGCAGCAGGGCTGTTTAGCCAAGCGGAGGCTATTTTGGAGATCCACCTTTCTGTCTGTCACCGCTGCCTGGAATACAGATGTGCAGGAACTAAACTGCACATTTCGTTTTTAACTTGTCCTCTCAGTCTCTAGGGGAGGATGGTATATGGGGATTATTTGTACAGGGGAAACACTGAGGCTTTGGTGAGATGCAGAAGGGCTAACAGATAATCACCCCACCCTCTGACCACAAAGAGCATCAGTAGGACCCATGTATGATGGGAAATGCTCTGCATATTGCTTATTTCTGTCACTGGAAAAGGCATTGGGGTATTGTTAAGTTCTGTGGATGATAAGGGGAATTGGTGATCATAGATCATGGAATCCTAGCATGGTTTGCGTTGGAAGGGACCTTAAAGATCTTCTAGTTCAACCCTCCCTTACATAGTCAGAGACGCCTTCTTCTAGACCAGGTTGCTGAAAGACCCATCCAACCTGGCCTTGAACACTCCCAGGGAAGGACCATCCGCAACTTCTCTGGGCAACCTGTTGTCACCACCTTTGGGGTGAAGAACTTCTGCTTAATTTCTAATCTAAGGAAATGAATCAGGTGCTCTGGGGATTTGCAGCCTGACAGATGTACAAAGAATCAGGATGACTGCATGGGATAAGCAAGGTTTGTGACAAGATCTCAGCTCCGGCCTCAGCTTCAAATCCATCTCTGCATCATAGAATTATAGAACTGTTTTGATGGGAAGAGACCTTTCAAATCATCGAGTCCTTCCTGAGGGACTGCTATCTGGTGGAACTTCCACAGTGCACCTGCTGGTCAAGGAAGATATCTAAGGAACATCCTGTCTGAAGGATGAAGGGTCTGAATGCTTGATCTGAACTGAAGGGAGTGCACAAGAGAGGCAGAAATGGGGCCTCCAGTTCTCATCCCTGGGTGCTGCTTGAAGCAGAAAGGTTTCCTTGGCATGATGGAGTGAAAGGCAAACTCATCATCATAGAATCATAGAATTATAGAATCGATTTATAGAATCATAGAATCATTTAGGTCAGAAAAGGTGCATATGGTTCCTTCTTTTTGTGCCTTTCTTGTGGCAGTAGTGGCTTGCACAATTGGTTCTGTCAGCTTCTCAAAATCTCTTCTAGATGATACATAAAACATGCTAGGGATTTCTAAAGAAAATTGTCCAGAAGATACCTGGTCCTCAAACCAGTCCTGACATAAATTTCCAGTGATACAATAGATATCAGAGGAGTTATAACCATGGACACTACTTAGTAGAATCATAGAATTATTAAGGTTGGAAAAGACCTCTAAGATCAAGTCCAACCATCTATGCAACATTATCTTGACCACTAAGCCATGTGCTGAAGTGCCACGTCTACAAGGTTTATTGAACCCCTCCAGAGATGGTGACTCCACTATCTCCCTGAACTGCCTGTTCCGATGCCTCCTCACTCTTTCAGTAAAGATATCTTCTCTAATCTCCAATCTAAACCTCCCCTGGCACAACTTAACCCCATTTCCTATTGTTCTGTTCCTAATTATTTTCGAGAAGAGATCAACAACCACCTCACTACAACCTCCTTTCAGGTAGCTGTGGAGGGCAATAAGGTCTACCCTGAGCCTCCTTTTCTCCAGACTAAATGACTCCAGGTCCCTTACTTGCTCCTCATAAGACATGTTCTCCAGCATCATTGCCCTTCTATGGATCTGCTCCAGCAGTATTTGTGTAATGCCCAGGGGCATCTTAAACCATCTAAAACCTGGGGGAGGTAAGGAGAGATGCTAAGACAGTGGAGACAGGCATGATGCATCCATATGACATGTGTGTCATTGCGCAGCCTTGGGTGGGCACAGCCACGTACAATGCAAGAAGAGATTCTCCCCAGTCCCCCTGAAGCAGCAATACTTGGGCTGAGGACACCTCTATATGGAGCTCAGGCCAGGCCAGGTAAAAAACCTTTGAATCCACCTTTATGCGATGCCGATTTTAAGAGAGTCACTCTGTTGTGTGTGACCACAGAGTAAGGAGAAAGTTTACTCAGCCTGGAAGGGGAGGGAAGGCCCCTTGCTGGCTCTGAAGAGCAGGTACTGTTCCTTCCCAGTGCTATTTCTGGAATGCTTTGGAAGCACCCTGGCTTGTGCTAAAATAGCGCACGGGCCTCGACTTACTTTGTGTGAGAAGAGGCGAGTGGTTTGAGGAGAGCCTGGAGAAAGGCAGCCAGACTGTGCCAGGGCAGGCAGCACACACAGCCCTTTTGAAAATTAAATTAAATAAGGAGTAAAGATCCATAAGGCTGGAGGTGGGAAAGTATGTGTGAAATTGGTGCCTCTGCTCCAGGGGGAGGTCACCTGGGCGAGAGGTCGTGCAGTGCTGAGGCATTGCAGAAGGACCGTGAGTGCCTCCTGCCATGGGGTGGAAGGTCTGGAGGGTCTACCCACCCCACCAAAAGTTTTACAGGAATGAGAGGAGGTAGAGGAAGAAGTGAGGTACAGGGACACTCATTTTGGGGGTGGGGTTGAGGGATTTATCTTTATTGAATCATAAACAATAGGTAATGTCACTATCTCTCTCCATTTCATGAAGGAGAGAAAGACTGAATCAAATAGGCAAAAAAAAAAAAAAAAAAGGCAGTCTTTAATAAATAGAAAAGCTGGATCAGTTATTTTCCCCAGACCATCAAGTTATGCCTACACTGCAGAAGACATCAAGTCAAAGCTAGGGAGCATGGAATAGCTCAGACCCCTGTTCAAGGTCAGCTCTGTGTGTAGCAGGCTGACCAAGTACAGACTCCATGGCACAACTGTGGGCCTTCAGGTCCTTATCTAGTCATCCTAAGACAAAAGTATTGGGTTTTCTGAGGTCTGTGTCACAGCCCCCTAGAGCAGTGTGTTTCTAGCACAAAAGTGAGTCTGTGCGCTGCATGACACAGGGAGGTGGGTCTACATGGAGGTGTTTGAAGGTGAAGAACAATAATCAGGTTCCCTCTTGAAGGGAACTGGTGGAGTCATGCCAAAAGACATACTGGAAATAAACTGGCAGCCAGGTAGTATGGATGACTTTAGGGTAAGAATCTATACGAATTAAAGTGGTAATGTATTCAACAGCTTAGATCTGCTTACCAGGATCCTGGAGCTGAGAAACACCAGCCACCCAGACACTGATAGTCACCGTGACCTCAAGCTGCAGAGCCTGCATTGGTAACAGTAAATGAAATGTTCTTGGAACCATTGACCATTTCAGAGGCCAATGGGCATCAAGCAGCACATGCATACCATCAAATGGGGTGCATTAAGCAGCAACCTGATACAGCTAAGGATGTCCCTGCTTACTGCAGGGGGATTGGACTAGATGAGCTTTAGAGGTCCCTTCCAATCCAAGGCATTCTATGACTCTATGAAATTCCACTACTTTCCACAACAGGATGCCCACATACCAAATGCCTGTGGGGAATGGCTTTTGGCCCTGCTAACCCCAGACACTACCCAAGAACTGTCTGGGAGGCTGCAGGTAGATCACTGAAAGTCAGTGCTGAGCATTGTTCCCTGTTTCATTCACCGGTACAGATGTAGATAGTGTCACTGGGGACAAACCCATACATCTGTCCTTGCTTGTGTATCACATGGCCCTGGCATAAATTTTGGACACTGAGGGTGGTGAGAGGCTGTGCCAGGCTGCCCAGAGAGGTGGTGGCTGCCCTATCCCTGGCACCATTGCAGGGGAGGTTGCCCGGGGCTCTGAGCACCCTGCTCTAGGTGCAGATGGCCCTGCTCCCTGCAGGGGGTTGGACCAGATGACCTTGAAAAGTCCCCTCCCACCCAAACCATTCTATGATTCTATGTGGCTAATGCCAAAGGCAGGCTGGGGAGAAAGTTACAGATACTCCTCCAGGAATGAAACACATATTTGACTTTTTTTACACTGTTTCGTGAGCCAGTGTTTTACAAACGGATCCAAAAGTAAGGTGAGGTGGTGGTGAATAATGCTCATTTTGCATCAGGAACAGAGGTATTCAGAGTTTCTGCAGACCTTTGTCTGGTGTTTGGTATCCATCAGTTAATCACCAGGCACTACCCCACGACATGACTCCCATTGTCCATAGCACTGAAAATTTATTAGCTATTGTCCAATGGCTCAGCCCTTCAGACACGCTTCACCCCTTACACATCCTGTTCCCCTTTGCTCACAGGAGGAGAGAAATTCATCTGCCTGTGGAGGGGTGGGGGGAGGAAAGCAGGGGATGCCTTGTTTAAAAAAAATGAAAGATGCAGCTTCAGCTGTTTGCTCAGGAATATGTGGCGATAGGGCTGAAATAAAGGTTAGTTTGGGTAGACGGAGAGCTTTACAGAACCTTCATTCACTCCCGTTGACTCGGTTGCATAAAGGGCTACTGAGCAGATAAACTTTTAACAAATATGAATTCCTCTCTTAATTAAATTACAGGAAATTAAAAAAAAAAAAGACACATTTCATGGGCTGGTGGGGGAAGAAAAAGTGGTATTTGTCCCCCCTAAAAGAGGACAAGTTTCCAGACTGTTTAGTCCTGGATTTCAATCTCCTTCCTCCAGACTGCACAGTGGAAACATGTAGATGTCTGTGCTTGCCTGGAGCTCAAGAGACAGGTCTGTTTTCTGAGGGACAGAAGCAACTCTCTCATCAGCATGATGGGGTATACTCCCCCAGTAACTATGTCAGGAAGGTCTAATGCATATTTGAGTAATGCACCACTCTCCTTTGCATTTAATGCATGAGCCGGCCCCGTGCGCTGGCACCCAGCAGGCACTGGCACCCTGGGCTGCAGCCCCAGCAGCGTGGGCAGCAGGGGAGGGGGGGATCCTGCCCCTCTGCTCCCAGGGCTCGGGGCAGAGAGAGAGACCCCCCTGCAGTGCTGGGGCCAGCTCGGGAGTGCTCAGCACAGCAGAGACAGGGACCTGGTGGAGCGGGGCCAGAGGAGCCCCAGCGATGCTGGGAGGGCTGGAACCCCTCTGCTGGGAGCCAGGCTGGGAGAGCTGGGGGGGTTCAGTCTCCAGAGGAGAAGGCTCCCCAAGGGGGGACTTTCTGGTGGCCTTTCAGCACTTGTAGGGGCCTGGCAGAAAGATGGGGACAGAGTTTTGATCCAGGCCTGTTGGGACAGGACAAGGGGGGATGGGTTTAAACTGAAAGAGGGAGATTTAGACTGGAGAGAAGGAAGAAATTTTTGACACTGAGAGAGGTGTGACAGTGTCCCAGGTTGCCGAAAGAGGTGGTCGCTGCCTCATCCCTGGAACGATTGCAGGTGAGGTTGGCCAACTCTCTGAACAACCTGCTCTAGCTGCAGATGGCCCTGCTCCCTGCAGGAGGGGTTGGACTGGATGACCTTGAAAGATGCCTTCTGACCCAAACCATTCTATGATTCTGTGGAACCGTGGGCCATCCCTACCATGAGAAACATGCAGTCTCAATAGGTAAGAGGAAATTCATGAAGACCGTTACTGGAAATTAAGCTGATGACCGGGATTCAAATGACTCAGCAAGGAAAGAGTTGTGATTTAATAGGTCTCACTGAAAAACCATTCAAAGCTTGAAGGCACCTTCCCCAGCTGCAGATAACACAGGGCCCTTTGCAGTACCGCACGGTGATTCTTATTCTCTCATATCTACTTGCAAAGCTGGCTGCATGAAGGGATCCTTTCCTCTCCAGATCTCACATATAAGGTCTCCAGGGCTGGGAGGTGAGAAATGCTTCCCACGAATAACCAGCGTGACCTGACCCAAACTTTGTGGTGTACCGTGACTTTCAGCGCAGTTCACAGCCTCCTGGTACGCCCTCTCTGACCCTGCAGGAATCATTGTAGTTGCAAACATGAGCATCCTGACCCAAACTGCATTCCTCTCTTAATCCTTAGAGATGCCCGTGGAAAAGAGTAGATTTCTATATATAGTGGTCTGAAAAGCCACCCGGTTATTCTGCCTGGGTGAAGGTGGTCTGTTCTCTGCAGCATGCAACACAGTTTGAGCCTTGTTAATATATACGGGGGGGGGAGGGGGGGAAGGAGAGAAAGAAAATGGAAAAAAATGGTCTCCTTTGTAAGAAAATGTGTTTGTGAAAGGGGGAAATGGTGGGGGGGGGGGGGGGGGGGGGGGGGGGGGTGTGTGTGTCAAAAGCTCTAGAAGACTGAGTTTATTTTGGAGCCTCCTGAGGTTAGATTTAATCGTCTCAAAACACATAGTTTCACTCTTAATATGACATTAATTTTCTCTGCAAGCTGAAAGATGCCTTGATATTCAATGGGAAGTTGTCCTTTTCCCATGCCCGAGACCAAGGACATATCTCATCTCTCCAAACCCATTCCAGGATGTTTGAACAGCGAGGCAGGGCCATAAGCCATGACTGGGAGGGAGGATCTAATTTTGATCAGACCATAAATACAGTTGCCATGTCTGACAGGGGATGATTGAAAAAAATACCACTTCAAAGAGGCTTGTGCTTTGTCTGAAGAGATGTAGAAATATTTAACTGCAAGGCTGGAGCCTCTCTAGCTACATTCCTTCTTCCCCTTTGCCACTGATAGACTTTCAGGGCTGGTTTTAAAGCACTGTATTCAAACAGCATTGTTATTTTGGGATGCGTCCTGGTCACATTCACCTAATGTAGCAAGCTACCAGGAGTCCCACCTAAAAGGAGGTTTTCTTATACAACCCCCAGCACACTTGTGCCAAATGTGTTATTAAACCTTGTGTCTGGATTGGCAAAGGGGCCTGATCTTCCTAATTTTACGTTCACGCTACAGGCTGATGAACCTACGAGCTACCTACCAAGCAACCTAGAGATCACAGAATCATAGAATCATTTAGGTTGGAAGACACCTTTCAGATCATCAAGTCCAACCGTTAACCCAGCACTGACAGGTCACCGCTAAACCATGTCCCTCAGCACCACATCTCCATGGCTTTGAAACCCCTCCAGGGATCATGGGGACTCCACCACTGCCCTGGGCAGCCTGGGACAGGGCTTCACAAACCTCTGAGTGAAGAAATGACTCCTAATGTCCAGCCTAGATGGCCACTAAGGTCTGCTGAGCATCTAGCAGTTTCTATGATTCTATTCTATGAAATTTCCTGTGGCTGGTGTTAGGGTAAGGGAATTCCAAACTTAACATGAAGCTCCAGTAACTCTGCTCCATCTTCCTTGATGACACATCTTAGAGCTGGTTGTGAGTAGGAAACAAAACTCTGAGCACAGGAGAAACCACTCTGGCGGTGGCAGCACCCCTATAGACTATGTTTGGTCCAGCCACTCGAAGGTCACCATCACTTTTAATTAAAGATCAAATGCCAACTCTGTAACCCCAGTGTGAGGACCCTGGAAAAAATTATTTCAAAGGAGGTTATGTGAATTAATTTTTCAGTTTGGGGGTATTATAACTTTATAAGCTGGGATGTACCTCATGGGAATTTCCTACGGTGCTTTGTCAGTTAAGGTGCTAGCATAGGAAAAAAATTCTGTTGTTACATAATAAATAATTAATATTATCATTTTGTGCCCTATATTTTGTAAGTATTTTGTAGGGCTGCATGGATAAGCAATATTTTTGCTTCACTGGATGAATAAAAAATAAATGAATAAATAAAAGAACAGTCAGAGATTGAAGAAAAACAAAAATTACTTGTTTCATGGGATTTCTTGGTGCAGTAGGAAAAAAACCCAAAATCAACATGATAAACATTTTGGAATTCTAGGAATCATTGTGTTGCAACATGGGACTTCCAAGCCATATCTTAATCCTTGAAAATGTTGGACTGAAATTTCTGGTTTCCCTGTAGTATGTAATTTTCCAGAAGCTGCAAAGACTGAGGCTTGAGAAGAGGATTTAGTGGACCTGTTTGAATTTGTGGCAGGGAAGTGGGAGGTGTTTCCTTTATACAAAGGCACTGAGGCCCAAATGATGACATCAGTTGGACATAGACCATCTTCTAGAGATGTCAAGGAGTTGTAGGCAATAACCTTATCTGATTCTTATAATCAGAGGCAGATCTGCTCATCAGCACCATGTATCTATATGATATATAGATATACGGAAGATGCTGGCCTGCCCATATGGGAGGTGGATGTGAAAGCTGATTCTCATGCTCAACACAAGTATGACACTGCTGATGGCACAGACGACAGCGGAGGGCAGTGAAACGGCTAAGCTACTCATCTCATGGCCTCAGCACCTGGATTAGATGCAAACCTGGACCCAGCTGCAGGTTAACAAGCCATTTTGTTTTCAGGAGAGCATAAGCTAAAGATTAGTGACAAATCCAGCTCTGTCGAAGCCCCGGGAGGAGGTAAGGGAGGCAAAGCTCTGGGGTTCCTAAATGAAGGCAAGGAAGAAGTATGCACTACCAATGGAAGAGCCTTTCTTCCTCCTCCCACCACTGCCATGATGGGGAAAGCCACAGACTACTTTGAAGTACTGTCCTTCAGGCTCTTTGCCATCATTTGTGCTCACCCCTTCCAACAAAAGCACAGTCTCTTGGTGGCAAGAGACTTGGCTGAGGAGCAGAAGGCAGGCTTTTTTATATTAGGGGAAGGGCTGTGAACAATTTTGCCTTTATCACCACAAAAGGGACTGTAAATCCCTCAGAGTTGTGGATTCTGGTCCTGCAACTTGATCTCCCCAAACCAGTCATTTAAGTTAGGATAAATCTTTTCATTATTATTATTATATGGTTTGTTGTTTTATTTTAGAAGAGAAAGAAAGAGAGGAGGGAGAAATTGGCTCTAGCATGTCTTGAAAATAACATCTGCAGCCAAAGAGGTTTCTTTATGCATACAGTTTTGCCCAACTCTACTTTGTAAGGATATGAAAGTACCAGAAGGCTCAGACCAGATTTCTCCATTAAGAGATGGAGCTTAGTCCATTTCTTGGCACCACTTAGAAAGTCAATATTTTCTCTTTCTTCTTTTCTGGCTGAATTTGGTGGAGCAGAGGGTCTAATTCCCAGCTCTGGTTTGTGATCAAGGCAGGTAGGCTGGCAGGTCTTTCACCCTACAGAAATCATACCCTGTACAATTTTGGTCCTGGCTGTTTCCATCTCTTTCACACTCATTTGATTCCTGCCTCACCTCATTCCAAGTTTGTACTCTGCAAGTTTATAGATTTGCTCCTTCCACGGGACCCAAGGGGCAGCAGCAGCTGCAGAACCTGCTTTGCCATCTGCTTACCTGGTGTTTGAGGCTCTGGAGAGGGAGAGAGGCCATGCTATCACGTGTGCTCTCCTCAAGACTCCAAGGAATCATAGAATGGTTTGGGTGGGAAGGGACCTTTAAGAGTCATCTCGTCCAACACCCCTGCACTGAGCAGGGACATCTACAACTACAGCAGGTTGCTCAGAGCCCCAGTCAGCCTTACCTGGAATGGTTCCAGGGATAGAGCAGTGACCACCTCTCTGGGCAACCTGGGCCAGGGTCTTGCCACTCTCACTGTCCCAACAAGCCCTGCACAAAAGTCTGTTCTTATCTTTCTGACAGGCCCATTTAAGTACTGAACGAATTCATTAAGATTTCCCTGGAGCCTTCTCCTCTGCAGGCTGAACCCCCCCAGCTCTCCCAGCCTGGCCTCCCAGCAGAGGGGTTCCAGCCCTCCCAGCATTGCTGGGGCTCCTCTGACCCCTCTCCAACAGGTCCCTGTCTTTCCTGTGCTAAGCTTGACCCATGAGCATGTTTTCAGAAGGAAAATCCCTTCCCAAAGTGCTGAGGCCAGAGACTAGTGGCTCACAAGCCCCATTCCATTCCAGCACATTGCTTACAGAGACCCAGCTCAGAAAACTGCCAGGGTGCAGGTGGAGAGTGGCTCCAGATGTGATGCTGCACATCACTCTCCAAAACAATGATGGCACACGATCAGTGCCTCCACCTGTCAATCCAATGCAGCTAATGTCCATTTAAAAATCACTGCTCTATCATGAGGCTGCCCCTTAATCATCATGAATAAAGAGACAAACCTATAGAGATTTTCTCCTATATATGGAATAGAATTATAGGATCATTTTGGTTTGAAAAAAACCTTTAACACCATCCAGCACTGACAAAACCACCACTAAACCATGTCCCTCAGCACCACACCTCCACAGCTTTGAAACCCCTCTGTTCTCCTTGGCTAAGTACTGACCATCTAGTTTCAGTGAAGTCTGAGGTTGTTGCAGCGATCTAATGATGGTCAGGAGCTCAGTATTATGGTTAAGTTATGTGATGTACCCCTTCAGACACGATGAACCCAAGGCTGTTCTAAGACTGTGGTACCCACCTTCTTGAGCAGTGATGATTCCCAGCTGGGCAGGACCTCTAAACCAAGGATTCTCTACACCAAATTTTACAAGCTGCCCTTTACTCTTTCATCAGATCCACCCTAACACCACTTGGAGTTAATCATGAGGACCTTGCTCTCCACTGGGAATGTCTGCCACTTTTTTTATCAAGTGCCTCAGTCTTACTGGGAAGGGTTCACAGTTGGAAACTCCAGACTGATTTTTGAGAGGGAGAGTCAAAGGTTGAGCTAGTAGAGAAGGAAGCCAATTTCCAAGACATTATATCTTATCCTAATACATGAATATCTCAAAAAAACCACAAAAACCAGAACCCAGAGGTGCACCCAGAGGAGAAAATGAGGGCTATTTTTCCCTGTTTCATGTCCTTTAATTCACTTTTAATGATGCAGCTGGGCACATCTTTGAAACACCAGATCTCAGTTGAACTGGGAGCCTATTTCTGCAGTATCCCTTTGTTCCCATGAAACAGACCTCTCCGCAGATGCAATTATCCACCCATCCGTCACTGTCGCAGTGAGAGCAGAGGACACATGTTATACACTCAGAGGTGTAGAACTCTCTTCGGTCATTTTCTGCAGTGGTTACTGAGGCCACTCATTAAATAACAGTCTTTGCCTTGCACTAATGATACGTTGCTTAGAGAAAACTCTGCTCTATTTATATTATTTACCTGGCAGTAAATCCACCCTGATCATTTCTAATGAGAAAAAGTTGTCTAAAGGGATGAGAGGTTGATACAGATGGCAAGAAGATTCCCAAATCATGGTAGTAAGTACTGAAATATTCAAACTTCTGGATGGGATGTAAGCTCTCATGCTCCAAGATATCTGACAACTGTAATTGATGGGGTCAAGAGGAGAGCAGTTTTCTCTGTCTTGGTATGACATGAAATAAAATTTTGTTTTTAGTGTTTTTCTTTTTTTGAAGAGACATCCTAGAAAAAAGAGAAGAAAAGAGAAGAAAAAAGAAAAGAAAAGAAAAGAAAAGAAAAGAAAAGAAAAGAAAAGAA
>JANVCC010000153.1:2444731-2477878 GCA_025345505.1 Todiramphus chloris collaris | reverse complement strand
GAAAAGAAAAGAAAAGAAAAGAAAAGAAAAGAAAAGAAAAGAAAAGAGATAAATAAAGGAAAAAGTAAATACTGGAAAAAGATGAGGTAAATGGGAAACAATACCTCTCATTAAGTACTGAAGATAGTTAATGTTTCTCTTTGACTTCACATTTCAAGAAGAAAAAAGGCAGATTGCAGCCAATAGTCAAAAACCTTTACTTAAAATTTGACAAGACATATGCATTCCTTTGCCTTTCTCTGACATTTTTTTAGCTTTGACCCTTTAAAAAGTATTTTTATCCTTTTTCTTTACAGCTTAAATGATCACCTGCATTTGACATACGCATGAAAATAATTTTTCTTCTTTTAAAAGTCTTTTGCTTGCTAGAAATACTATTCTCAAAAATATGACCAGATTTTGGACAAAATGAGTATTTCCTGCACAGGCAAATGATCTGCTCACTTCTCAGTACAGCTTCGGGCAGATTTTTACCAGAACAGCTGGCTGTTGCTAAAGAAAGAGAATGCTGAGTAGTCATTTAAGATGTACTAAACCTCTTGTCTTCTCATACATGGGCATTGTCTTTCTCTGCCTGAAAACTGTAAGCACATTAAAATGTTTTCACTGGCCCATCTGTTAGCAGAAAAGGCTTTGTGAAATCCGTGTGAAGTTCCATTGATATATGAACCCTCCAAGCCATGCTGATTATTTATTATTCATTGTTTAGATTTATAAGAGTGTAAATAGAATAAATATTTGTTATAAAAACCCCTGTTGTCTAGGGCACAGTTGTAAAGTAAGCAGAGAACAGCTTGAGTGAAAGACCACCCTTCCTTCAAAAAGCTCTCCCTAACTGTGGTTGGATTCCACATCTCCATCTCCTGATGGTGTGAAGAACATTATTACAAGAGATCTGTACAGTGATTTACAGTGAAAAACAAAGTTTGGACTTCTTGTTTCCAAGTGACACTGTGAAAAAAATAAAAGAGAGAAAATGTAGCAGAAAGAATCACACTTTTAGAAATGTCTGACTTGTTTCTTTCTCTTTTTAGACTTGGGTTTACCGGGGATTTTAAGGAGATGAAATTCCCATAAATAAATACCCATCTCCATAGAACAAAACCGGCACCACCATCATAAGATCTGTTACCTCCCATCCTGATGTCAAGAACAGCAAAGAGCTGATGACCATGTGTAGGAAACGGTATCAACCAAGTCTGTCTGCTACCCAGGTCAGGTTGATGCGGAGGCTAGTGACCTCATGTGTGTTGGAAGCTCCATCTGTCCATGTGCCAAAGGTGGATTTCATTCATACTCGAAAAATTTTCTTTCAGTAGAGCTGTGGTGGGCTCAGAAGCACAGGACCAAACCAGAGACTGAGCATCACTGTCCCAGAGCAAACACCTTCATGTGGTGATCCACATCTATTTTCAGTCCTTTTTTTGCCTGTTTAGGTTTTTTTTTTTTTTTTTTTTTAATATGACCTGCTTATTTTAAGGACCGTGTCCAAAGTTTCTTGGTGTTAGCAGGAAAGTTCTCAACGGCAACAGCGGTTTCAAGCTCAGACTGTAGAATGCTTATAAAAGATCATTCATGTATTATTTGTGCTAACCTTGCAGGGTGGGCGTCACACCAGCTGCGCTACTGGAAACTGCTGAAAAGGGAGCAGTGGTTTGGGACTTCCAAGGGGAAAATCAGTCTTTCAGGCCCCAAAGTGCCAACCCCCCCTTCATTTCTCCTCCCTCATGTCTACAGCCCTCCTCAGCTCGTGCTATTGTTCATTAAGAAAATCCCAATATCATTCATTTTAGCATTTAACAAAAACGAGAGAACTGGTTCCAGATCTGTGCTTTCATAACTGGTTTTTGTTAGACTTGCCACGACAGGTTGGGAAAGGAGCCCAGAGTGGGTGGGTGGAGAGATCCCAGCCAAGGAGAGCTGGCTGGCTTCTGGGGAGCAGGAGCTCAAGACTTTTCAGAAGCACTTGGGTTTTTCCCCTCGGCTCTGCACTCTCTCAGCTTTTGGCTTTATTTTTAGCCCAACTACAACTGGTATTGGTCTCTCCATATATACTAGGGGAGCCAGCCACCAAACCACACCCTTGCCTGGGTGCAAGTGGTAAACTAAAAGAAAATATATTCCCAGCTTTCCAGTGCCCCTTCTATGGCATCATCACTGTGACCTCTTCCTGCCCTACACTTCTCACAATATCTCATCTTATATGTCACCCAGGCTTGTCTTCCCTCACATGTCCCTGTAGACTCCCTCAAGTCTTCAGGATACTAATACCTGTTTATATAATCATAGAATTGTTATGGTTGGGAGAGACCTTTAAGCTCATGGAGTCCAACTGTTCCCCCAGCACTGCCAGGGCACCACTGCCCCCTGTCCCTCAGCACCACAGCTCCACGGCTTTGAAACCCCACCAGGGATCACGGGGACTCCACCACTGCCCTGGGCAGTCTGTGCCAGCCCTGGACAACCCTGGAGGATATTAAAGAAATTGTTACTCAGATCCAACCTAAACCTGATGCAACTTGAGGCTGTTTCCTCTTGTTCTGTCACTTGTTCCTTGGTCAAATTTGTATTAAACTGGCAAAGTTGGCCACTATGCAGGCAAATTTGGAGTCAAGATTTAATTGCATGTGACCCCTTGTCTCTGCTGTCAGTTTTACCCTGGATGTCTCTGCCCAGCAGCTCAAGGATGGAGGCATCACCCTCTGCAGCCCCTGCCCCAGGGGCGCAGGCATGACTGCAGGAAGCACAGAAGCTGGCAAAGTCGTCTGCCAAAATGCTGATGCTTTAAGATACTGCTTTAGATTGTTGCTAGGAAGCTTGTCTTTGTGTTGGAAGCTATTTCCTTCCTACCCAAAGTCAGATCAGAGCAAATTCACTGAGGGCATCCTAATATATTTATATTAGTATGTGTGTATATATATAAATATATATATATAAAAGGTTAGACAGGAGAATATCCAGATCCAGTGCATTTGGAGATGGGAACAAAGTCAAACTTCAGTTCAGGCAGCCCTGAAATATGGAGGTTATAATGTGGATATAGGTTCAGCCATGGGAAACTGTCTGGATTTTATCCTGAGATCTTTACCAGCTCACATCCCTGGCTTATTAAACACCTCTTTGCATTTAAAGATTTGGTGAGTCCTTTGAACTCTTTGAGTTTTTCTACATGTGTACATTATTTACATTTCTTCAGCTCAGACATTTTTACACTAAACCCACAAACGTTCCCCTCCCGTGGTATTTGAGGTTACTGGTCTTCAAATAGCCCTGGTTCATATCCCTAACTAGGTTCACCTATATTTGCCTTCTGTTGATGGAGTCTTCAGCTAAACCACCACATTTTCAGGGTTTTCCCACAACCATTGAATTAGAAGTAGCTAACTTTGTTTTTCTCCCCTCTTTTTTTTTTTTTTTTTTCTTTTTTTTTTTTTTTTTTTATTTAAGCATGTTTTTTTTTATTGGACTCAGAAATCAAAAGACTGAAATAATTGGGAAAAAAAAAAAAAAAGGAGACTTGCAATAATAAATTGGCAGTTACGGAAAAGCAGGGCTGTGGTTTGCTATTTATACTTGTGTCTGATCTGTTTGGCTCTTGTTTGAACTAGATCATTGAGGGGATTACTGCTTTATTTGTAATGCACCAAACATATCCTTGGTATGAAAATTATCGTCGTACAGATGTGTTCCTTGGGTTGCATCCTGCACACACATACCTCGTAGTAAATCAGAAACAGCTTCAAGGGAAGGCGCAGAATTTACATGGGAGTAAAAATGGATTGTATCTTTGTGCCTGCTGTATATATTTCTATAAGGCTCTGCGATTTGTTTGACTTCCTAAGATTGAACACCAAGTTAATGTTGATATTAGCAGCTAATGCGGATGAAATATTGCCAGAGCTGCTGCCAGCTTATGTTCAACCATGGCTGATGGATTGGTTTTGGGGTGGGATTCACCTCAGCTAATTTTACAGTTCTGTGTTTGAGTTAGTCAAACTCAGGCTCAGCAGAGGACTCAGCTCATTTCAGTGACACAAAGCAGTCCAAAGCATGGAACAAAAGACCCTACTTAACTGTTCTCCTGCCATTTATTCCTCCCCCTACCTCCAGCATATTTTCATTAAACTGTGATGTTTAGCTGAACCTTCAGAAGTCAAGCTTTTAGCATCTTTTCAGTGGTGGGAAGATGATCAAAGTAGAGGAAAAGAGGAAAAAAAAAAAATCCCAGATGGAAATGCATTGAAATCTGTCAGTTCCCCCTCAAAACGATGGGCATCTCTGATAGTGAACTACTTATCTTTGCCAGAAAGATCTGATGAGGGGTTTTTGTTTATAGGTTACTTCGTGTTCAGTTTCTAAGCCTAGCCAGGATACAGAAAATACACGTATTTATAGAATCAGACAATCATAATGATTTGAGTTGGAAGGGACTTTAAAGATCATCTAGCTGCAACTCACCTGCCATGGGCAGGGACAACTCCCACTAGAGCAGGTTGCTCAAAGCCCCATCTGGCCTGGTTTTGAACACATCCAGTGATGGGGAGCCCACAGCTTCCCTGGTAAACCTGTTCCAATTTCTCACCACCCACATAGTGAAGAACACTCTCAAATCATATACATTCAAATCATCCTTGAAAATGCCTCATTACTCCAGAAGCTGGAAGTGTTTTCATGAGGTGTTTTTACCGGCTGTCATGACTAATTCTTCTTGAAGATGGTTCTGGGGGCAAATCTTTCTGCAGAGAAACACTAGTTTTGAGTAAGACAAAATATCTTGCAGAAACTTCACGAGTTATTACAGGGGGAAAAAATTAATTCTGCAAATATTGTGTAGAACTCCTTAATTTTTCCTTCAATTTTGAAATATTTAATGACATTTTATGAATTCTACTTCATTACTCCTCTTTGAAATGCAGTGTTTATTGTTTAAAAAACATCTAGTGTGGCTGCTTCTCAGTACTCACCAACAATTCTTATCTTTTAGGGATCAAAGACTCTTTGGTCTGTGTTAAAATAGTTAAAAAGACACTTCCTCTGTTTTGTGGGAACCTTCAAAAGCAGAACATATTTGTTAATGTTTCTTTCCCATCCAGTGAAAAAGTTCTGACTGGTTGGTTTTGAAATCATGAATACTTACCTCTATTCACTGAACTGCGCCCTTCAAGGGATCTACTGCCTTCTCCAGCAACATAACTTCGTTATCATATTTTAGTATCATATTTTAAGTTGTATCTCGTCTGGATCCATTGAAGACTGATTTTTCTGTATAATGATACAAACACTTTTCTTTTTTTTCTTTCTCCCAACAATAACCTTAATCCTATAAACTCTATATTCCAGACAGAAGCAAAAGCAGGAAATATTAAATGATTCCAAAAATCAAGATTTGACCTGTCAGAATTCACAAAGCTATGGAAAGCAGGTTGAGGAGTTTTGTAGATCCTAAAATTTAAAGAGGCAAATATATTTCACTTGAATTAAGAAGGTATCAGTGAAATGTTTGGCTAAATACAATATAAACATCCTTTGACATTAAAAAAAAATATATTGTGTAGATGTGTGCATTCAGACAAATCCTGTTTTAAAACTCAGTGAGGTGTGGCAGGGAAAGCCCGTTGAATACAAAAAGTTTTCTATCTGTCACTAGAAAGTATGTCCCCTGTTATATTTATTGCTTTACAGCTGTTGAGACACATAGGACAGTATTTACCTTATCTAAATTTAGCCACGGAAATGTTAGACAGCTGGAATCTCAGCTATTTGAGGGATTATCCCAGACAAATTTGGTGTGATGGATGCTTTAGATAAGCAAAATTTCCCCAAGATGATCCCTTATTGTAACATAGGATCTGAAGGTTCAGACTTCCATTCAGAATGAGCAAGAGAAAGACTTAACACAGTATGACAGAAAGTTTCTTAGCACTGGATTCAAATCATCTACTGATCTAGAAAAGGAGGTTGTTTCATCACATCAAAGGCTAACTAAAGCACTGATCTCATTTCCCACCCTCACTCCCAGCCAGCCAACTAGAAAAAGTCCAACTTTTTTCACACTAAATCTGACAAAGGAATAAGGGAGAAAACAAACAAAATTCATTCCCCTTTTGACGTATCAGCAGAAAAGAAAAGAAAAGAAAATAAATCCATTGATTAAAATCAGAAGAAGCTGAGGAACTGAAGTTATGCAAAACACTTGGTTGACATCTGTTGGAATGAGTCTGAAAACAACAGCTTTGATTAGGAATTTCAGCATTAACTAATTAAACTGTGATGCATACATTGCTAATGACAGTGAATTAGCAATTAGCAAGGGTCTCTTTTCCTTTTTCCAAGGTCCTGTACCTGGGTCAGGTCAACCCCTGGTATCAACACAAGGCTGGATATAAAGAGGTTGAGGGGAGCCCTGGGAGAAGGACCTGGGGATGAGCAGCTGGAGCTGAGCTGGCCCCATGTGCTGGCACCCAGCAGGCACCGGCACCCTGGGCTGCAGCCCCAGCAGCGTGGGCAGCAGGGGAGGGGGGGATCCTGCCCCTCTGCTCCCAGGGCTCTGGGCAGAGAGAGAGACCCCCCCTGCAGTGCTGGGGCCAGCTCAGGAGTGCTCAGCACAGCAGAGACAGGGACCTGGTGGAGCGGGGCCAGAGGAGCCCCAGCAATGCTGGGAGGGCTGGAACCCCTCTGCTGGGAGCCAGGCTGGGAGAGCTGGGGGGGTTCAGCCTGCAGAGGAGAAGGCTCCCCAAGGGGAGACCTTCTGGTGGCCTTTCAGTACCATTGGGGTGATGGTTTCAAACTAAAAGAGGGAGATTGAGAATTTGGGCGTTGTGTCTGTCTCACTGTATGGAAGTATTTGGTGCCTCATGGAGTGAGAAGGGTCCCTAAAGTGCAGTAGGGTGGGCACAGTGATGTCACCATAAACACTGCCTTACCAGATATCACCTGAAATGTTAATGAGTTTTATTCTTATATCAATACAGTTTAGGCCCTCCATTATGTTTAAGGGTGAGGATCATGAAGTTCTTATATTGTCTTGAGAGAACTTCTGAGAGCTTTGTATTATCATATGGAAGAATGCTCAATAAACCAAAGTTTCTCTTTCTCCCTGTTCTTATGGGAACATGAATGTTTATTGCAGTATTATCTATGCTCTTTAATGCCGATAAAGTAAAAAAACCCCTCCACTTTTAATTAAAACAGCTTTTTCCTCTTCACAGATGAGAAAATGAAGTCCCCTGCCCATTAGTTCATCATGTTTACAGGAAATGCAGATAGAGGAAATTCTTCATTCACCCATCATGAATTCTGGGTAGGCGTAATGAAATGTAAATGTCTCCCCCCATTCCCTCATGAACAGTGCAGTCAACTTGCAAATTACCATAAATTCTCCGATCCTGAGCAACATTTTTTTACCAGCCTAATTTCCATGCATTTTGAGCTCTGTTTCCAGCCTTGCTATTTATGCCACTGTTTCTTTTTAAGGTTTGCTATAAATCTGTTAGCAACATCCTGAACAACGTGCCATCCCTACCTGTGGGGATATCATCTGATTCTACTATCCCAAAGTGCAGGCATCTGGGCCTATGTTGTCCAAATACTCTTTCAAGATAAAAGATGGTTATCTGTAAGCAGAATCACTGATGCCACTGACAACTTTGTGTCTATGAAGTAATATCCGTTGCTGTTCTCCTCTGGGAAATGGATAATACAGCAGATAGCAGTTGTCAGTCACTGCTACCTCTGCCTGGTTTTACTGAGAGGTTTGCGCTCCTCCTAGAGCTGCCTTGGGGTTTTTCAGCATTAGTTTTAATGGTGCAGAATGCCCCTGCTTGCTTGCGAGGGACTTATGACCCTCTCCGAGCATGGCTGATGCTGCCTGCGATGGAAATAATGTGCCTTATAAAAACTAACTGCTTTTTAAATAAACACTCCCTAGATCACAGTAGCTCCCATAAGAGGCTCATTTCCAAAAACTGCTAAAGAAAACATTGAAGAACAAGAGAGCAGGAAACATGCTGGAAAAATTACCTTGAGATAAATACTGTTAAAGTTTATTTTTCTACTCTATTTTAATGAGGTAATAGCTGGGGATATTGCACAGATGAAATTACATTGGCTAAGTGGGTTTGCATCTTACCTTGATGTTTTTCACCTTCTAGGATTTCCTTCCATTGGATTCTGGGGAATTTATGTTATGCTAAGTGCTTTCTTGGTATGAAAAAGAGGAATCCCAGCAGAGACATGTTTTGTAAACACGCCTTGGCTATCTGAACAAAGTTCTGGTGAGTACATGAGCTTGGTGATTTTCTGTTGGGTGTGCAACATGCCTAACACATCTGAAATTTTTCTGCATGGAAATGTTTGTGTTTCTCAATGCTTTGGACTGTTTGAGATGACAAGCTGTCACGGTAAGGTCAGGGCAGACCACTAGACTTGCAATAGACACTCTCTCTTAAATCTCCTCTCTCCCCAAAGGAGAAAAGAAATGAAATAATGGAGAGAGACTTCGTGATTAGAAAACATAGCTAGAACAGCTTTAATGAAAATAATAATAAAAATGGAATAAGTACAAATATATACAAGACCAATATCAAACCCAACACATACACACACATACCTCGATAGGAATTACATCACCATTTCCATTTCTTTCCTGCATATTTTTCACAGAACAACACATCTCATCCAAATTTGTGTCTCTTCTACATACGAGGTGTATTGTGACCTCAAAGTTCCTATTTCTCTTCTATTTCCTTCTCAGACATCTGGGCTACACAAACAAGAGTAGATGAGGTGAATTCCTACTTCATATGTTTAGGTAGGTGAAGATAATTACTATGGATCTCACCTTTCATGTCCTTGTTCCAGATATAACCAGTGTATTTCACACTTCTTTTTCTCCGAGAAAGAAACGATTGTGTTTTCTAGCCTACACGTGGTCTGCCATTGACTGGTAATTTAGTCCTCCTGTCCAGTGCCATGGTCCTTTGCCATGGTCTTTGAGTCTCTCCACAAGAGATATACAGAAGGGCTCCTTTCTTCTTTGAATTGTTCAATCCACTGCTTTCCATTCACAGCTTTCCACACAACATCCATCTTGGTGGAAAGGAAAGGTTTTGCCATGTTGGCACGAAGTGGTTTCCATGGCACCTGACTAATCTGTGATGTCTTTTTTACCTCTTGGAGCAAGAGTGGATATACAGTAGAGGGGACAGTATTCCATGGGGTGGCACTCAAGGTTAAACAGTAAGGTGAAATTTTATTATATAGGTCTTGAAGGAGAATGTGATCACCTCTGAAAGGTCTTCCTGCTTTCAAGATCTTGCTTGACCCAAGGAAGCCAAAACACTATTTCTATAGGTTTTCTTTTCTAACTACTAAACCTCAGATCCGTGGGTTTATACTCATAGGAAATCAGTTCTGCCTGTGGTTTGGCTGAAGATGGAACCGTATAACATTTTTTGATCAGATCTATCTATAACTTAATATAAAAAAATTAGGACCTCTCCCAATTGGGACAAACACACCACATCCAGAGGTCATCTCAAGAGGCAACAAGCCTCAGGCTCTCTGCAGCATGTAGTTGTCATGTGGCAACACAGCAATCCTTGTTCCTTCGGAGCAATTCCTTTCACTCACCCAAAAAAATTCCTATATAAGTGGGATGGTGGAGCATGCTGTTAAATGTTTATTACTGAAAATTTGAGGGAAACCACATGGATTTGCTAGACAAGACTTACAAAAACAAGTCATAATAAAAACTTTATACCATCTCCCACAGCACCCTAACATAGACCTCCTTTTTTATTATTTTTTTTTATTTTTATTTTTAATGAAACATATGCCTAAATTGATGGGCAAAATTTGCCTCGCTGGCTGCATGGCAAACATCCATTTCTGACTCTGCTCATCTGCACCAGATGAAGACTTTTCCTGTTACCACTTGAAAAATTAGCATTCGACACACAACTGAGATTTGCACTGCATGGGGCAGAGCTGCAGGAGGAAGTGGAGAGGAACATAATGTTTCTATCATAAATTCCTTTTATTTTACTTCACTTCTTTCGCTTCTCCACTTTGGAGATGTTTATCATGGAAGGGATAGGTGTGACAATTATAAATGGTCTGATTATCTCAGTTTAATGAGTTACCCGGGACAGACCTCAACTGTTTATTTCAAATGCAGTGCATTGTGCAAAGGAATTCTGCTTTACATAGCAAAGCGTGGAGCACAGGCAAATACATCCATTTCCTCACCTGAGTTTTGCTTTCAGCTTCCAATCAAATCTGTAGATTAACAACTTATTAATATTAACATTAATATCAATACTATGTAGTGTCACAGTACTGCACAAATTCTCGGTATGGTTTGGTGCTGTTATAAGCTTGAAGCAGTTGAAAGTTCCCAAGAAAAATGAAGAAAATCTACAATGTAACAATAACATAGCAAAGAAAGGACTAAAAAGTTCAAGATCTCCATGTCCAATCCAGATAGGCCAAATAGAGTTAAATCTCAACAAGGATGAATTAGATTAAACATCTGTACAAAAACAAATAAACAAGTCCACCAAGATTCATGTGATGGCTTGGGGAAGGAAACCTTCTATGAATTACTTGGGAAAACAAAGAATTTACCATTCCTGCAGATTTTAGGTGCATCCCTGCTGGGAATGACCAGTATACTCAGTCCTTTAATGGCAGAGACTCAAATTAGATGATTTTCTGAGATTTCAACCAACTCTTCAATTGCAGAGAAAGGGTTAGTTTTGGAAATACTTTAAGTCTGTAGTTGCCTTTTTTTTTTTTGGCATAGGCAGTAAAATGAAGCCTTGTTAGGATGAAGATTTGTAAATAAGATTAAGATCAGGCCTGATGGAGTAAAGGGGACCAAAGGAGCTTTGCTATTTGATAGGTCCCATCCAGTTTTCTCCCGTGTGTTAAGTAATGCTAACAAGAAGTTTCCTGTTGCAAGAACACTCTCAGGAAGTACAGCTTGAAATAAACCTAAACAGAATAAATTTATTTTGTAATTCTTTGGGGGAAAGATGAGGTTTTATAAATGCCTTTTAATTACACATGATCACTTTGCCTTCTGTGTTTGTGTACGTGCAATCATCTACCTTTTACCTGAGGGAACACACGTCATGATGATACTCCAAAGTGGAGGAAAGTGGCTTTTGTGACTGTGTAAGGGGATGATTCCTATGACAAACTTGGCACTGCCGAGGGAGCTTCCATGGGAGCAAAGAGAGAAAACAGATGAAGTTGAAGACAACTCTTTGACCATTCATCATGAAGAGTGAAAGATTTCTTACTCTTTACCTGCTTTCACCTTCTATCTACTGCTTCTACACATCCTTCTTTGAGGTTAACTGTCTTCACAGTTTGCTTTGGAGCAGTTCATATGGGTGTTATCTTTCACCACATGGTCACCCATCTGTCTTGAAATTAATTAAAGGGTGTCCCACCTACCCCAATTCTGTTGGTTGCAAGGGCTCAGAGTTTTCTTCTGGGGACAGGGAAGAACAGATATCATGGGGAGGCTGAAATGACACCAGCTATATATCAAATCAAGCCTTTATCAGCAAACCTTAACGACTTTGCCTGGAGTACATAATGACTGTCAACATTGCCCTGTGCTCTAGCAGGCTGCAGGAAGATCAAACTTCAAACTGAGGAATAGAGAAAGACAGCTAAATGCCTTAACATTTTTATCCAGAAGAACTAGGTCTGGAAGAGGTCCTCTGTCCACTGGGAGATGAGCCTCTGGTCTGTCCCCAGGATGCGATGTCCAGTGCTGTCCAGTGCTCCTTTTCTCTATCAGTGGTGAGTATTTTCTGACTGTGATGAAATGAAAGAACTGAAATATGCACATCAACAGTTATTCAGAATAGAAAGGACCATGATGAAACGTGATTTGACATGAGACTGTGGCCCTTTGAATATGGAGATATCTCAAATCCCTTTCAGAAAGGCAGACCTATGTGACCTAAATAGAACAGCTATCCACTTCCCACTCTCAGCTTTACAGAAAAAAACCTCATTTGACGTTACCCAATCATCTAGTCCAACACCCCTGCAGGGAGTAGGGACATCTGCAACTAGAGCAGGTTGCTCAGAGTCCTGTCCAACCAGATCTGGAATATTTCCAGTGATGGGACATCAACTGGCAACCTGGGCCAGTGTCTCACCATCCTCAGCATCAACATTTCTCCCTTCTTTCTAAATCTCCCTCTTTTAGTTTAAAACCATCACCCCTTGTCCTGTCCCAGATCATAATCATCACAAACATGCTAGGGGACTCTCCACGGTGATAGCTCCTTCCCATGAGGTCACCTTGGTTACTGAGCCCATCTAGGCTTCAACGTGATGCCTTCAACACAAAACAGAACCCGAGGATCAGATGACAGCAATTGCTCTCTCTGCATCCAAAACACTGCCTCTCAGCAGAGGAGTATGTCTGGAATGCACTGTCATTGTATTACACAGGGGCACGATTTCACTGCAGGGGTTACAGTAAACCCCTGAAAGATGTTGGCAGATCAACAGATCATGCCAGAAGACTCTGCTCTGATTGCTGTTGGCCTGGCTGCCTTCAGACAACTCTAATTCAAACCATCGGGGCCTAACTATATTTAGTGATATTTATTTGGGTTTTGACGCTTCTTTTTTTTTTTTCTTCCGTTTAATCCATATGGCTGTAAAGAATTTCCAAACTAGCAAGAGCAAGCATGTTGTTGATCAGCTAATGAGAACAAGAGCGGGCTAAAAGGGGTTGTCAAACCCAGATGGAGGGCACGATCTACCAATGAACTGGCCATAAGCAATGGGGCTGTCGAGATTTATTTGTTGTAGGGTTGTGACTGGCAACTAAAAGCAGCTCATTTTCATGCCTAAGTGACTGCAAGGGTGGGATTAGATCTGATTCCTAGTGGTAATCCCAGCATCCTGGTAGACCTTGAAAGACCATCCAGTCCCAAGGCAGGAACAATTATATCTCCTCTATTCCTGACAGCAGTTTATTGTAAACTCACCTTAAAGCTTTCCAGCAGGCAAAAGTTTTCTGTAACAGCTTCCAGCACACAGCATTCATCTCAACATTGTTTCTCCTAACATTTAAGCAGAAAGATTAACCATCCTGCATCTTAAGCTTTTGAGTATCACACACATTGGGTTTTTTATGCTCTGAAGTTTTTTTCATGTTCATATAATCATAGAATCATGTTCATGTGTGTTGGAAGGGACCTTTAAAACCATCTAGTCCGACTGTTAACCCAGCACTGACAGGGCACCATTAAACCATGTCCCTCAGCACCACATCTCCACAGCTTGGAAACCTCTCCAGGGATCATGGGGACTGCACCACTGCCCTAGGCAGCCTGGGACAGCCCTGGACAACCCTGCAGGGGAACAAATTGTTTCTCAGCTCCAACCTAAACCTGCCCTGGGGCAACTTGAGGCTGGTTCCTCTTCTCCTGACACTTGTTCCTTGGGAGCAGAGCCCGACCCCCCAGGCTTCAATCTCCTGTCAGGGAGCCGTCAAGACCCAGAAGGTCTCCCCTGATCCTTCTTTGCTCCAGGCTGATAACATCATTTAAAAAAACCCAACAAACAAACATTCAAAACCTGCCTGTTAACATTGCTTTTGAATGACCAGAGGGGTTTATGTTCCTTCCGTATTTTCTGACAGGAACACAGGATAGACACAAGATTCCTGAAATTACTGCCCCAGAAAGCATAGCAAGGGTCTACATCCCTTCTAGCATGATAAAGAGGATCTGGGGCTTGGTAAGGGAGAATCAGAATAATATAGGGGGGTTTGTCTGTTAGGTGAGGGTGATGATGACAAATCTGAGGAGCTGTGCAGTCCCAAGCTGTTACCTTGCAACAGATCCTATACCATGCAGGGAGAGACCTCTTTGGTGTACAAGTCTCAGTCCTGCAGGTATGAGTTCAAAGATGGATGCTGTGGTTGGTTCAGGTGTCCTCTAGCATAAGTGCAGTCATGATAAATTGTTCAGTGTATCTCCAAAACATAAGCAACTATGATTATTTTCTGGGGATTCACCTGACCATGTAAAACAAACCTGGAAGTAGACATTGCTACATCTCCTTTCCCATCTTTAGGTTGTACAAATATCTGAAGAGAAAGAGAACCACCTACAACTGCTTGTGGGTATGAATTTTATGAACCTTTTTTTTCAGTCCTTGTCTGTCTGCAGGGCTGCACACAACCACTCAAGTGTAGGAAAAGAGATTTAAGAATAATCAGGTTGGATAGAGGTGAGTTTTCCCTGTCAGGTGGGTTTTCCAAGTCTTTGTGAGTTTGCTTTTGTCCCATGTGTGTCACATTGGGTGACAGCTGCAAACAATCATATTCACAACAGCACTGCACCATCTGAAACAAAGCAGCGTGTTAACCTCACATCTGGACTGCCAAGAGGGAAAGATGGAGTGCAATCTGATGACAACATTGTTCTCTCCATTCTCATAAAACATGGAGTCTACCAGATTTTCCCTTTTGGTTCATCGGCCGTGAAATGCGTGGTTTCACAAAACAGCAGGTCGCCAGCCACCACGTACAAGGTATTAGATGAAGTGGTGGGCCCAGGGTAATAGGAGCCATATCACCATGTAACTTGTTACAACAAGAGCTTGGAAGTTCATTTAAAGGGAGGGAGGAAGGGAAGGGGCTTCCAGTTGTGTAAATCCTCATCCAGGCCTGTCCCAGGCTGCCTAGGACAGTGGTGGAGTCCCCATGATGCCTGGAGGGGTTTCAAAGCTGTGGAGATATGGTGCTGAGGGATATGGGTTAGTGGTGCCCTGGCAGTGTTGGGTTAATGGTTGGACTCAATCCTGAAGGTCTCTTCCAACCAAAGCACTTCTACTATTCTATGACTATACAAGTGTGAAATACAGATTCTTATGTATGTGTCTTCATAAATGCAAAATTTCCTTGGAAGATTCATTGGAACACATTGTATTTTTCACTTCCTGCTATACGTTTAGGTATTTACACAGTAACCTACAAATAATCACAGGCATGCATGTGGCAATGCAAACACCCCAATACATATGTATTTCTGCTCCAGATCGGCCCATGTAACAAGCCAGATTGGAAGCAAATATGCTTTGATATCAGAACCTCAGAACATTCTTACAGAACCACTTTTGGGTTTCGGGAAATGCTTCAAAATTGTCAAGCATATCTCTGGTTTGTTGACATCACAAAGTATGAATTGGAGTCATTCTTTCCAGGAACTGTCCTCTTCTATTACGTCCTTGCGGTGTACTGCAAAACCAAGATGCGACTGGCCTGAGCTACTGGGAGATCACATTACATCCCATGAGCTGGAGCCCAAGGTCCACTTGTGAGTTTAGTCCCAACATACATCAACTTTTGATCTGCTCTCAGACACCCCTTTGGGATCTTGACAGGAATACCCAGAGCTGTCAACTGCTGTCAAGTGTTAACCCCTGGTAATAAATTGCTATTCTGGGGGGCAGAAGGGATTGTCTTCCCATGTGCTGTGTGCAGCATATCCTGCAGACAACACTCATGGGACATGACTCAGTTGCTTCTGTAGTAGACTGATATCCCCTCTGGGTATCACAGCACAGAGAACACTTAGTGAAGTGCAGGATCGCAGAGTCATAGAATCCCAGCATAATGGGGGTGGAAAGGGACATCTAGAGATGATCTGGTGCCACCCCCCTGCTCCATCCAGCAGGGTAACCCAGAGCAGGGGGCCAAGCATCGCAGTGTCCAGGCAGGTTTTGTTTGTGGATTCTCCTTCCCTCCAGAGAAGGAGACACCACAACCTCTCTGAGCAGCCTGACACAGGCTCCCACAACCTCACAGCAAAGAAGTTTCTCCTCCTGCTGAGACAGAATCTCCTGGTTTCCAGTTAGTGCCCGGTGCCCCTGTCCTATCCCTGGGCACCACTGAGCAGAGTCTGGCCCCAACCTCTTGTTCCCTGGGAGCCCTTCAGCTCTTGCTCAACATTGCTCAGCTCCCCTCTCAGGCTGCTCTTCTCCAGCTGGACAGTCCCAGGTGCCTCAGAATCTTCACAACCTCCGCTGGACTCTCTCCAATAGTTCTTTGTCTCTTTTGAACTGGGGAGCCTAGAACTGGACCCAATACACCAGAGGTGACCCCACTACAACAGAGTAGAGGGGCAGGACAACCACCCTTGCCCTGCTGCCCACAACCTTCTGAATGACTCCCAGGAGACCATTGGCCTTCTTGGCCACAAGGACCCATTTCTGGCTCATAGTTGAATGCCATATTTCCCATGTCCTTACCCCAGAATATATTTTGGCCATCTTTGGAGAAACTCTTGTCACTGAAACTGAGCAGGACTGGGCTATTATCTGTTTTATATCTTTTTATTTATTTACATCAACGTCTGCTTTGAGATACGGGGTGTTCTGTGTGGGCATGGGCTGTTTGTTTGTTTTAATTTTGACATTTGTTCACTAGATATGCTTGGAGCAGGCTGTGTCTTAGTGGTAGTTTCACCATTTAACATGTCCTACACAAAAAGTGTAACCTCATAAGGACCAGATATCTGTCCAAATCTTATTCCAGCTTCTTGAGTCTGTGTGTGGGAAATCTCTTCTGGCAGATCTAAAGAGCTAAGGAAAGGAGAGCAGAGTACAACAACAGAGGGGAATTTTTGAAGAACAATGGAAGTTTGGTTAGATATCAAGACCAAGAATGTATTTGGCAGGCACCTTTCAAAAAAAGATCTTGAGCCCCTTCAGCAGTGTGCCAGCTGATCAACAAAGGAATAAGAGGTAAGAGGGTAAGATGATAACTAAGGCAGAGCAAGAAATGTAACTAGGAATATACCCAAGGGCAAGTCCTGGGTATGAACCCAGGGGGGTTAGCATGGGATCATATTCCCTGTCCACAGGCTGAGTTGTGTCTGTATATCACAAACTGATCCATGGGCTGAGATGGATCTTCACATGCTTTGCACATTCTTGAACACTAACTCAGCTGCTGGGTCTCAGATCTCTTTTCACACCTCCACGGCTTCTTTGGCCAGGCAGTGCCTGGTGAAGGGTCTTCAGGGTTTCAAGAGTGCAGAGCAGAGCTGGCCCTTGAGTCCTTCAGCCCAGGGCATTCTTGGCGTTCTTCTGCCAGACGACTTTATGTTACTATTGTTCCCAAGCTGCTGATTCAGATTAGGTTACATCCCTTCACAAGGACGGTTGAGCTTCACAACCAGGCTAGAAATTCACCACACAAAAAAGGAAGATGAGTATTTTGGGTAGTGACATTAACATTGCACCTGTGACATCACAAGAAAAGTATCCACGTTCTTTTTTTGATACCCCCTCTGCTTATTAAACCAAAAAAATCCCAAAACAAAAAAAGAGCACTGCTACCAAGTAAATTATTTCCTGTTAAAATGTTGCTGTGTAAGGTTCCATGAGTATATATCACAGACACTGTGTATCTTCTGCAGGAACTCTATTCAGCCCCCAGGGTTCATATACAGTACAGCATGGAACCATCATGACTTATTTATTTATTTGTTGACCTCTTGTCAACTTGTCGTCAGCCTGAGGCCGATTATTTTGCTTTGTCCCTGAGAAGATCATGAGATGACTTGCTCGTAGCCCACAAGTATTCAGAGAAAAGTTCTCAGAATGTTGAGTCCTAGAGGCAAAGGCACAAAACTCTATGACGGATGGAGGCTGGGGGCAGGTATGCTCCTTTTGGAAATAAAAGAATGTGTTATTTTTTTCTTTTCCTGAAAAGAAAATGGAAATATCCTAGGGGGAATGAAATGGGCTGTGTGAGTTTGGACATGTGGAATTTCCTCACTTTGAGCATCTGAAAGTTAAGCCTTCAGTATGAATGGCTGTGACTTCCTTTGCCAATATATACGGTGAAAGCAAAGTCTAGAAGGACATTCATCCTGCCTGTTATAAAGAATAAAAGTTGAAAAGAATCACCATCTGGATGTGTTCCTTCATTTGGACAAATAAAAGGTGGCTCCTCTAGTATCTCACCAGTGATAATTAAATGACATTGTTGTCCTCTAACATTTCTAATAGGAACTAGATGATTTTCCACAGAAAATAAGAGTCATCACTTAAAAGAAGTAGGCTATCATGAAGTCCACAAAATAGCTGTTAATTAGTCCTGTTAATTGACATTTAACACTTTTTTCCTTTCATCAGCTGAGGGATCCTGTTGATTTTTGCAGATGTCTCCTGTCTTTGTAGCAGGACTCTAAAAGTTTGCTGAGGCTGTAACATACAAAGCATTTCATTTCTGTTCATCATCCCATGGTACCTAAATAGTCTCAGGATCCTTATTTTATACCAATTTTCTACTAAATCCCACATGGGGCAAGAGCACATTTCCACCGAGTTCTGTGTTGTAAGTGCTGCTTTGCTGATTGGTATCTTCAGTGTTATATTTTCTATTTAAATTCAGCTTTTTTTTCCTCTTTTTTTTTTTTTTTTTTCCCCAATGAACAACAAACATGTGTTCTCCTGATCCCAACAGTCAGAAAGTAAATGATGGTTCCTGCCAGACAATCTACTATTCTGGTCCATATCCCCAGCTGGTATAAATCAGCATAGTTCCCTTGAAGTTAGTGGAACTCACTGATTTATAGCAGCTGAAGACTGGGTCCAAAAGCAGGCGTTTGCTCTTCATTTGAGCTGATGCTCCCTACAGGGAGCAAGTCATGATATTGGTCGGTCCGTCCACTCTGTGGAACTTGGGAGCTGCAACTGTAATAGCAGAGAAAATTCTCATTTTTATGTTTTTTTTTCTGTTCTCCTCCACCTTTCTCACAGCAGCTTCCCATCAGATAAATGCCCTCTCACCTGGCCCACCACATCTCTCTCTCCAGATGGATACAACCTCTTCTTCCTTTCCTTCCAGTATCTTTTCTTATTTTAACCACTCAGGTGTTAAGGCATGGATGGAAAAACCAACAAGCTCTACAGCTGACAAAAAACAAGGAGAGAAACAGAGATTTCTTGTAAGTTCCTTGTCTGGTTTTCTATTCTGCTTTTTGTGGGGTTTTTTTTAATTAAATGTATTTGAAATGCCATTGCGATTTGAAAATATCTGACTTTCTGTTTATAACTTGGGTATATTAAAGTACAGGGGTTGAGCAGATGTGGTTTGGAGCTTATTTTCTTCATCCAACAGCTGACAAGACATCTGCTGTGCTGGGGACTGAAGAGGCAACAAAATAAATTGTCTTCTGGTTGCGAATCTTCTAAAAACACTTTTTCTCTGGGGAAGACACTCAAACTGTGGCCATCTTACAACCTTAAGGACAGCATTCCTTATTGGGACAAGTTGCACAACCACTTTTGGTTGTCAAGAGAACATCTTTGACGTGCTCTCAATCTGTCATTTAAAGATGTCTGGAGGGTTTCCATCAATGGTTGTTTTTGAAGAGAGAATTGAAGTTTCGACTCAAAGATTAATTTTATTTTTAACAGAAAAATTCCCCAACCTACTTGGGGGAGATGTTATTCTGTTGAGAAGTCAAATATTTGAAAACTGATATGTTTTGGCCCCAAATAGTTCAATTCAAATATCCCACAACAGTATGTCATGAAAATCATTAACTTTTCTCAGGTCTTAAGTTTTCTCAGAAAGAGACGATTCACATTCTCTGTACAACGTCCACTGTTTAGTCTCAGGAGGAGTGTCACATATTGCAGTAAATAGAGCAAGATTCCTGGGCAATCTCATCTAGGTTGTACCAGATGTTCTTTTGAGGTCCCTTCCAACCTGGGCTCTTCTATGATTCCAGTAAAACTGGACAGAAGACATTAACAGATAGGCTGGGTTTAGTGGTGACCTGGCAGTGCTGGGTTAACAGTTGAACTCAATGATCTTAAAGGTTTATTCCAACCAGAACAATTCTATGATTCCATGATTCTATCAAGGAGCAGAGAATCATAAAGCACTGTGTCAGTATTCCCAATTTTAAACAATTAGCATTTTGGCCAAAATATTTTGTTTTCACGTATATTCTATTTTTCTGGTTCTTAAATCAATTTTTTTTTTAATGTGGGAAATGTCTTGATGAGCTCTGTTCTCTTTGAAGATGATCCCAGTCCATGTCTCAGGAGAAACTTATCATACCCTGATGATCAAGGGAATTTTGGGTAATTTGCAGCTAGCTCAGCCTCTCATGTAGGACTCTAGGGTGACTCTGGAACAGCTTTTTGGCACTGAGATCTGCTGCTAACATCTGCTGTGAGCATGACTGAAAATTGAAGAGTGTATCCCCCTGCCCTTCAAAACCTATTAATAGGAAGAGCGATTTTTGGTCAGGTTTTTTTTTCAGCTGCTTGGACTCTGGGGGATCCTCGTGGAAGAGATGAATAGGGGATTTAGGGCAAGATTAGCTGCATTGATTGGGCTGTTTGTAGAAGGATTTACAGGGCGTTGGAGAATCTTTTATCCATGGGACATCCACCCAGCAGTGTTTAGCCATCCCAGCAGGTAATTAAAACTCATGATGTACCTCCCTGTTTTGCCTGGACATTGTATATTTGAATCAACATCTATGTATGCATAAATTGCATAGATGGGGCTATTGCATGACATCTATTCTGAGTTGTGATGAAAAAGCAAAGTGAAGAACTGTCTGAAGCTGTGAGGAAGGGCTGATCTGTCAAGGTATCTTGGTCATCAATAGGTCTACACAAATAAATTAACCAGAAGTCAGGAGAAAATGTGCCACAGGAAAAGAAGAGAAGAGAGAAGAAAGGAAAGGAAAGGAAAAAGTTACTAAATAAGAGCCCAAAGTCTTTAACTGAGGGGTTTTTTTTGGCAGAACTGACAAAAAGTGTCAGGATATGGCAACCCTTTTGATGTTGGCAGAAGTGATCTTTTCTGTGAACTTTATCAAGCCAGCTATACTGTGAATATGCTTTATCATTTATATATATATAGATAAAACATATATATTAATACATAAAAAACCCCATACTGAAATAATCTTTGTGTGACAGTATGACTACTGAATTTTGGCTGAGAATCAGACTGAGATGAGCTTTCTGGATCGTCTTTGCTATTATTTCACTAATGTCTTTTTATTAGAGATGAGCTGAGGGGAAAAAAATATAAAACCAAAACCAACAAACCCCACAGCCATGGCCCATTTGTGGAATTAAGAAGACAAAGTGAAATACGACTCTCCTTGTTATTACGGTCTCTTCTTATCTTGCAGAGGTGGAGGTGACAAGATCCCAAGTTGCTGTTGAGCTGCTGCTGGCATCTTAATTGCCTGGTATTTTCCAGTGCTGTTTTCAGTTCAGGAATAAGACCCGGTGGCTTTTTTCAAATGTTGTGTAAAACACACTTTTGTGCTTAGGCTGGTGCCTGCTCAGATGTTCCCTTGTGGTTTCAGATGCGGTTTTGCTGCTTTGAATTAGCAGAACCCAGAATTTCCTGGGCCTGGGCTGTCAATTGAGAAGTTTGTAGTGGTGGAGCACGGTGAAATTACTCCCAGTATTTCTTTGGGCTCTTAAAATTCTCCAGACATGACTCATTTCAATGTAGAAATCAATGCAGCAAAACCTTTTGGAGGGCATGAAATCAATGCATGATTTCTATTATTTCTTTGCAGAAATGTCTACAGCTTGCAAAGTTTGCAGGGATGGCTTATTCTGATCAGCAGACACTTCCCACACTTAATTCTTGTTTGCCCTGGCCAAATAACATGGGCAAATGAGAAAGAGAAACCTGACGAAAAACCTCTACTCTGAGGTTTTGCAATATGAAGGGAATCTCAGGAGATAGAATTCAGCCCAGGTAGTATTCATCTTATTTAATTTAAATGTTTGGAATGTAGATATCTTTAATGTGAACTATGTTGGTCTGTTCTCATCACAGTTTACAGAGATCTCAACCATATATTCAGCGTGATGGTGATGCATATCTTTCGGCTGTAGGTATCTGTGGCTTCACTCAGGTGCTTGGATCATAGAATCACAGAATCATAGAATCACAGAGTGGTTCAGGTTGGAAGGGACCTTTGAAGGTCACCTGGTCCAACCTCCTTGCAGGGAGCAGGGCCATCTGCACCTAGAGCAGGGTGCTCAGAGCCCCGGGCAACCTCCCCTGCAATGGTGCCACCATTGGTGGCAGCCACCACCTCTCTGGGCAACTTGGGCTAGTGTCTCATCACCTTCAGTGTCAAAAATTCTTTCTTCCTCTCTAATCTAAATCTCCCTTTTTTGGTTTAAACCATCACCCCTTGTTCTATCCCAACAGGCCCTGTGAAAAAGATTGTTCCCATCGTTCTGACAGGCTCTCTGTAATCAACTGAATTAGTTGAAATACCAGATCCTGTTGTCAAATACGTTCCCATTTGGTGGGTGGTTGTGTTGTTACAGGGGATGATGGTATTCGAGAGAAAAAGAAGAGTAATATTAAACTAGGCAACGTGGAACCAACTGTGTCTCAGCTATGGCCTGATTTAGAAAAATGACATAAGCCAGTGCAGATCTGAAGATGGTTAACTCCATTTTGCTTTGAAGGGTGAGTTGTTTAAATCAAAGTAAGTCTGGGATTAGAAAAGCTTCAAATGAATATACCTTTATCTGAGTTATTTTAATTGGAATTTGGCATTCAAGTGACTAAAATGGTCTGGAAAATCTCATCCATGAGGATGTACTAAGAGACACCCAGGGCTATCCCAGACTGTCTGTGTGTTGGTGTTTGTGTGTCTCTGTTTCCCTGTTTGTTAGAATACTGCTACAAGTGATATGGGTCCTTTGCACCTTCCCAGGAGAAGACTGGTGTGTGATCTGAGGCATGAATTCTCCCCTGCACCAGCTGACATGTTGACCGCCAACCTCCCATACAGCTCCATCCTAAATGTCTAAATATAATCTTGGGGTTGTCTTTTAATGAACTGCAGCACAACAAAGGCCAGGGGGTTCCTGAAAGAGGGACGCTCTGCAGCAACTGAGCCAGGAAGGTAAGTGTCAGTATGGCCCCGGGGACAATAAAACCCATCACAGGGACCTGTGTAGTAACCCAACCTCCCCCTTGTACACATCCACGCGTGCACACGCACACCAAAAATGTTTGACCCAGCGCCAGCCTCAGCCCTAAAACCCCCAAACCCTCTTTCCATTTAAGTGCTAATTCGCAACAATGCTGTATCTGATGTCTCTAAAATAGACGGGTAAATATCTTGTCCTTTTATAGCAGTGACCCTATTGTAAGCTCTGGCATGTGACAGGTCTGAGAGTGACACAATGTGTGACTTCAAGAGACTGGGCAGGGATAAAGACCTGTGTGTGCTTGTGATTTATCCTGCAGCAGCCGCCTCATTCCTCGCTGTGTATCTGTCTCCTCCTCTCCCTCCCTGAAGCAGCCCACCAGCAAACCAACATGGCTCCAAAGAAGCCTGAACCTAAGAAGGCTGAACCTAAGAAGGAAGAACCCAAACCAGCTCCTAAACCAGCAGAACCAGAACCCAAAAAAGAAGTCGAATTTAACCCAGCTTCTGTCAAAGTATGTGTCTTTTAACTTGGCGTGGGAGGAAGCAGGCTGGTGGGGCTTGGGTTGGTGGTGGTTCTGGTGGTGATGTATTCGATGCTGTGAGTTGGCATTCCCCCAGAATAGCTCTTGGTTTGGAGCAGAAAGAGATCAGCAAAGGCAATTGCCACAGGTAGAGTAAGAGTGGTAGCACAGTCGCTAAAAGATGAGTTTTATTTTATGTGAGGATGCTCAGACCTGTTTGTCCCGTCTTATCCCCAATGTAGCAAATTTTACTACTTCACATAGACTCAGTGGGAAACTTCTTCGTTGTCTGCAGGCAATATGGCAGGTAGATGCCAGGAAGGCTTGACTGTCCTCAGGGCTGGCCTCTGACTGACCAACGGTCAAGTCTAGATTGTAGACTTGGAATGGTCTTGGAGCAGGGGTTGAATTCATTTCTCTCTGCCTGGAATGCAGCACTTTGGTAGACATCACCAGCCTAGGACTTCCTTAAAGTGAGCCAGTGACATGTCCTGTGGTTTTCGAGAAAAGCCCAACTGAGTGGTGAAGGAACTCTGCGTGTGTGTTTATGTTTGTGTTTTAGAAGGCAGAGAGAAACTTGGGCAAAAATCCAGATTTCACGAATGACCTGCTGCTTTCAGATACTGCCCCAAGGTTTCGTCCAAAGGGCATGACCCTTCTCCTCCTCCTACTCTTTTAGAGAAGTCTCTGCTGGAAAGAGTCACTGCTGATCTCAGCAGGGTTTGTTGAAGTCTTGCTCAAACATGTAAGGACAAGTTTATGTTTCCAAGGCTATTTCAGAAATCAGTTTTGAGAGAATTTGGGGTCACCACTCTAATCCTGAGCTGCCTAATTAGCATCACATTGTCCTTTCAACGAACCACCCCATAGACAGGGAACTGCCAGTGTTTAGGAAACACTCGAGGTTTTGAGCACTGTGAAGTAGGTAATTCCAGTGAAATTGTACTGGAGAGCTGTTTCCTTTTTAGAAGTTTTATTTGTTTGGTTGTTTTGTTGTTTTTTTTTTCCCATGGGAATTGATCCTTCAGCAGATATCTGAGAGTGACTCCTTTATTTTGAAAGCAATTTCTTTCAGAGAAAGTAATTATATATTCCTGTAGAAAGGAGCATCAAACGGACTATCAAAGAGTGACTTGTAGAAATACAATAAACACATAAAGATCTAAAAATGACTAGTTCCCTTCTGCTTCCTCTGCACCACACAAATCCACGGGCAATATCAGAGACCCCCATGCTCGTCTTTAGGAAGAGCTTTCCCATATTATTTGCACGGTAAATACCCTGTGATGGAGAGACACTGCAAGACATAGCAGGGATTTCTGTTGTCTTTTGGGAATTGTGCTTTGGGAAAAGGCATTGCCCTTGGGGAATAGAAGAAGAGCTTTGCAGCATCTCACAGATTCCTTTCTTGTGGGGATTTGGGCCAGGCAACGACTGGGTGTAAATCAGCATTATTTTGTTGATTAGTTTAAAGCAGACAGGTTCTTTCCATTTCCTATAAGAAATTGAGCAGCTAATAGAGTGGGTTTGTCCTGTCTTGAATCATAAAGACCTTGAAAATATTTCTGTTTAAATACTGGTGAAGGGGGGGGAAAAAAAAAAGAAAGGAGAAAAGCGGCAATTTGTAACCTGATCAAGAAATAAAATTACAAGGAATTCGGTTTTGGGCTAGTTTTAAAAATAATGACACCAGAGTCAGTGCCATGCTCTGAGAACTTCCACCGTGACCTTGGACAAGTGGTGTGTGGTGGGATCCAGCTCTTTGCTAATGGCCTGTACTTAACATTCCTGCACTGTAAAAGGAGGAGGGGGCAACTGCAATAACTTCTTTTCGAGGGCACAGAGAGCTACAGCAGGGATACCATGACATTGTGGTAATAGCTAGGATACTATGACTTTGTGGTATGAAGGGCAGATAAGTCCAGTAGAGAGATGAGTTGGAATTAAAAAAAAAAAACACCCCAAAACTGGTCCTGTTCAAAAAATAGACATGCATCTTTGTAGTCAACACAATTTCAGGGTCATCCAGTAAGTTTTTACCCAAATGAGATTTGAAACCAATTAATTTATGTGGGTTTTTTTTTAAATCTATTTACTCTGCAAATTCTTATTTTTTCCTCTGGCAAGATGTGCAATTATGGAATTTTATCATGTTTTTTGAAGTACTAAAAAACCATACCAAGTTCCTAAAAGATAAGTAAATCCAGTACTCCTGTAATAACATCTCTTCATCTTTGCAAAGAATTTTCCACTATCTCCTATGTACCAAACTAGGGAAAGCAGCAGTATATGCCTGGTTTGGATCTGGGCTATATTTTTTTTATAAAACTCATAGCAAAGAGAGCTCATATTCTTCAGAGACATTTTCCTGTGAATTTTTCAATTGAGTGTTTTTAATCAAAAATGCTTTTGTCAAAATTGAAGCTCTTTCTGCACAGGGGCTGGGTCTGGCAAATCTAATGTTTCCTGCTTCATAAACCTAGCTCTGGTGGAGCTCAAGCCATCTGGTGTAGATCAGAATACCTCCCTAGATCATTCTACAGCATTTGAAGAAAAAAAACAACCAAAAACTTTAACGAGTTTTGAAATTCTCCAAACATCCCGTTTCTGCATTCCAGGATGAAACTGGTTCTTGTTTTCATGCAGATAATGTGTAGTTTAAAAAAAAAAAAAAAAAAAAAAAGGCAAGGAAAACAACCTTGTGTCAAAACAAAATGTCAAAAATATTCAAAAAACATCCTTTGATGGGAATGTCTCAAATTATCAATATTTATTCTCAGACCTTATTGCACAACTTCGTATTTGTAATTTTCATCCTTTTTTATTATTATTATTTTAGGCACTAAGAAGTCTGAAAATTAAAATATTTCTCTGGTAAAGGAAAGTACGTCCTGTTTCAGTTTTCCTGACTGTTGTAATCTGTTGTCCTGATAATGGTCTAAGAGTTTTGCACTCCAGAATCATTTTAGGTTTTCCCGTTGTCTTTCTCTTGTTGCTTCATGGTCTCAGTCTCTATTGGGTCTCTTTCGGGATGTCAGCTAGAGTGGCCTAAATGTGAGATATGCAGTTATCCTAAAGCTTTTTGTTACTCACATACACATTCCCATAGGATTTGATCCAATCCTTAGAAATTTTCAAAGTGTGCAACTTTTTTTCAGCTAGTAGTAGAGACGGTTTGGGGGTTTTCTTTTTTTTTTTTTGTTTCTTTGGTTTTCTGGATGAGTTCTGAGTCCACAAAGAAGTCTCTTTTTTTAAGAAAACATTTCTCTAGAGACTGACCTCTGAACCTCTTTACTTTGGGAATTACATTGTCCTGAAGAGATTTTGCAGCAAGAAGATATTCTTGTCCATACATCTAATTCATTCCCACCTGAATATTGTCCTTTAGCTGGGGTGGCACATGTTGCCAGAAATATTCTCTTCTGAAAAACAGCGAGACTGATGCAAAACATGATTAATCTTTTATTGTTACGGACACAGAAAACGGGACTGGCTCATGTGGCTTTAACCATTGGAAGGCTAATCATTGATCTTAAACAGATCATCTATAGTCATCAGAGAGAAGAGCTCTAGAGTTTGTCCCTTGCAGTGGTGCTAAACACCTATATTGGGATGGACTGAATCACTCTTGGGAGATGCTGTTGATAGAGAGAGATCAGACAGGTATTTGAGTGCCAACATTTTAGCAGCTAAAATTAGATGAGATGATGTGTGCTCCAAGCCCAGTGAGTCCTGGGTCCAAAAAGGCCATGCAGAGACAGGTGGTGTATGTGAGGATCTGGAAGGGACATGACTTACCATATAGAGTTCTCCTTAACAACCACATTTTCCCTTGTCATCACTTGATATGCTTATTGTAGCAGCATGCAGCCATACAGGTGTCTGGGGAAAAAAACCAGTCATCATTTATTTTTGTGGAGAGCAGTGATCTCAAAGACATGTGAAACCTGTTCTCTTTGAAAAGCCCTGCAGGCTTCTGAACATCTGCAGGGATACTAAAAAATAAGACAAGTGTAGAGAGTCACTGGAGGTTTGGATGCCATTATTTAAAAGTTTCCACAGCTGCTCAACATGTGACCCACTGTCCTCTTGGACTAAAAAGATAAGGGATGTGGGATGACTCAAGTCCCTGGGGCTGTAGCATCCTCATAAGAGATTATCCTCAAGAGATACAGGCCAGGAAGGAGAATGGAGAAGAAATAGTAAGGTGTTGAGCAAGAATGCATTAAAACACAGCAAAAGGGTTTCTTTGTGGTATATTCCACTCATTCTTAGGGCCAAAACCTAACAGCACTGAAAATCAAAGGCGTTTTCCAGACAAATTTTCTGGGCCAGAGAAAGTCTGGCTATCTTTGTATATCTCTCTTGTTCACAGAGCTGGGTGACATTTCTTGTAAAAATACTTTTTGGGGAGACTTTAAAAGTGCAGTTTGATGGTACCAGAATGTTTTGTGAAGATACACAGATTTTGCAAAGAGCTTTCCAAAAAAAATCTGAAAAGGATAAAGAAAATTACTACTTTCTTTTTTTTTTTTCTTTTTTTTTTTTTTTTTTTAGTTAATTCCATGTTTAGTTTTTTTTGATCTGAAGCAGCTATTAATTTTGGAGGGTTCTTTCCCTTCTTATATAAAAAAAATACCCAGAATCTTTTAATGGTTGAAATTACTGTAGTTTGGGCAAAAGAGAACATTTTGACCAATCTGGAACAATTTTCTCCCTCATTTCCAACTAAAACTGTCATCAAGTAGAACACAAAACCCAAATCTGTTTTCATTCTTAATCAAAAAGGCTTTTCCCCCCCAAATTGGGCAATTAAATTTGGCAATTGCTCAGTAGCACCCTAAAATACATAGTAGTGTGACTTTTATATCTATTTTTTTTAAATAATTTTTAATGAATATTTTCTTTTTCAAAATCTTTGTTATACAGCTGCCAAAAAATAACTTTTTTTTCTGCAGTGTCTGATGTCTGTGGTGGAGTGGTGCACAAAACCAAACCTTTACACAGCTCATCTTTGTCTGAGAGAGGTAGAGATGAAAACTGTCAAGCTTCATATGTTTCGTTGTTTTTCCTTTTTATTTGAAATAACTCAGAGTTGCAGCATTACTGGATCCTCAGCCCTTGGAGCATTTACAGTGAAATATGCAGCTTTCTGAGCCTGCATCTGGGTTGCTGAGAGGCAGGAGTGCAGTGGGACATGACTTTCCTTAGTGTCTCATGGAAAGAAGATGATTTCTGTAGAGGGTCCTCAACAGCATCAACAAGGAAAGAGTTGGTTTGAAAGTTGTTTTGTGCTGCTCTCAGCATGGTGATTTCAACACGGTTATTATTTTCCCAGTTTGTTTTCTCTTTTCAGTCATTATTTCAGACAGAATAGGACACAAGTGGTTGTTTACTTCTACTTTGCCACTGAATGAATTTCGCAGCTTTTTGAAAAAGAGGGGATGAGAGAATAACAAATAAGATGGGTTTTTTTTGACAGTTTTGGGGGTTTTCAACTGGCTCTGCAGCAGGACCTGACCTAGAAAGCCCTTAAGGCAATATATCCTGCCACGGAAATTTATGTTATGAGATCACAGCCAACATGCTCATCCACTTCTCCAGCAACTCGTGTGGATGTGGCCTCTGTAGGCTTGTTTGCATGTCTATAGTAGTGCATAAGGTAGGTTTCATTTGGTTTATAGATGAGGAAATAAGCAATATATTGGTGTGGAGATCTTGTGCTATGGGTGTGGAAGAAAAGCTGGAGCTGAGTCGGCCCCTTGCGCTGGCATCCAGCAGGCACTGGCACCCCGGGCTGCACCCCAGCAGCGTGGGCAGCAGGGGAGGGGGGGATCCTGCCCCTCTGCTCCCAGGGCTCTGGGGAGAGAGAGAGAGGCCCCCCTGTAGTGCTGGAGCCAGCTCAGGAGTCCTCAGCATAGGAGAGACGTGGATGACTTGGAGGTCCCTTCCAACCCTAACTGTTCTCTGATTCCATGAGTATATTCAAGGTGGGAATCAAGTAAGAGCTGCCGAACCACAGTCCTACCATCGTCTCTCCATCCAGTGCCTCCCAGCCTTGCCTCTTCCTTTTCCTCTCTCCAATCTGCCCCTTGATGAGCAGGCACTTATTAAAAGCATACTCTGGATATGGAGCAGCTCTGTAATACGATCTGCATTTCTCACATAGCTGCTAAACCTCAATCAATATGGTTTTAATCGCCATTTGTGTAACGTGCAATAACTATTAAATTTAAATTAAATGCACAGCTCAGAGCATGCAGAAGGCCCTGGCCAGAGTGCTAACTTTTCCAAAGTTACTGGAAAGCTGGACTGTAAAGGCTGAGTCTTTATTCCTCTCTTAAACCAGTTAAAACTTAACTTGAAGAAGGGGAAAAAATGTTGAGAGCAACTAGAGGAAGGATGGGTCCGAGAGAAGGAGTGACTCAACAGAAACAGAATTTTGGGGCTTTTTGCAAAATGTTAAGTGTTCAGGCAGAGGTGCCTGGGTGAACTTTGACCTGGTGTCTGTGCTGACAGGAAGGAAAAAGTTGTTACTGGGTGATCCCTGGGTAGAGAAGAGCCACACAGGTTGTGAGTTGAATGAGGATGTGACTCAGAAACCGATGATGTGCTGCCTTCCCTCCTGGTCCTGCACCCAATCTCTTCCCAGGGGCAGGCTGGTTACCAAACCATCACTACAGAATCTACACATGGTAGGAGTTGGAAGGGACTTCGAGAGATCATCTTGTCTGGCCCGAGGCTCTTGCTGCCCGGGGCCCTTTAGCTCTTGCTCAGCATTGCTCAGCTCCCCTCTCAGGCTGCTCTTCTCCAGCTGCACAGCCCCAGGGCTCTCAGCCTTTCCTTGCAGTCTTTCAACCTTCCACTAGACCAGATTGCTCAAAGCCCCATACAATCTGGTATTGAACACTTGCAGGGATGGGTTATTCACAACTTCTCTGGGCAGCCTGTGCCTGTGTCTCAACCACTCTCCTAGTGAAGAACTTCTCCCTAATATGTATCCTATGAGCAACTCACATTTACAACCATTCAAACACATTGACACCCAAGCCAGACAGAAAAAACAGAAGTGAGAGATGATAGTTTATAAAAGATCAGTATAAATCTGTGCTGATTCTCTTAAATTCAAAGGTTAGGATCTTTTGTATTTAGAGCACAGACTGCTGGAAAAGTCGGCTGCAGGTATTCATCTGGGATAAATCAGCATTGGTGTCTGGTTGTGACTGGAGAGGGCTGTGCTGATTGACCCTCCTGCTGGGAGTCAGTCCATGACGTGGACAGAATTCATGGACAAAAGCCTCTAAAGCTCTTCTGATCCCTGTTATTAGTGGCAGTAACACCCAGTTCCCCGGCTATGGCTGGGATTCTGGGAAAAAGCTCTCTCATCAAAGAGAGCTGACCGCACACCCTGAGCATAGCACGGTGATTCCAGTTTAAATTTAGCCAAGTCCCTCTTCTCCCGGTCTGCTTTTTTAGGCTTCAGATTGCAGATAGGACAGGGAAGGGAACAACGCTATGGAAGATACACACATACAATGGGACGTGAAATTAAACACAAGAAGGAAATTTACTTAAGAAGGAAAGAAAAATAACGTCATTCTGGAGATTATATTGGCATTGCCCCTTGACTAATGTTACATCCATTTCCTTTTCCGTATTTCTTTCCCTCCACTTCTTTACACTGGCCAGCACATGATAATTTTATACATCCATATACATAAAAAATATTGTTAAGAAATACTCTTTGATGTTGCTTTATTGTTGCTGTTCTTAATAATACTTGGGCTTTACTAATCCTTTTGCCACTTGGAATTCTAAGGAACTGATCAGTCCTTGGGCTGGAGGAGGAAAGAAGATGTAGGTGGAGGAGCTCTCTAGTAGTCTAATGTCATAAAGGCCCATAGCTTCAGGTCATTAAGTGCTACTAGAGCTTTAAGAGAGACTGGGATGATTTGAGAGCTGAGGACCCAGAGATCGTGCAGCAAGGTGAGCAAGTCTGATCGGCTGGATCCATGTGCACAGAGGCACAGCACGAGCTCTTCCCATGCTTGTGGTTTTGGGGGAGAGCTAACTGGTTGCCCACTTCTGACCAGTTCAGATCAGATACCCACTGCATAACTCTGCCTGAAAATCAATGTAGATACACTCTTTCTTTTTCTACTGCTTTGTAGTAGCTTTTAGATATTTATATTTACTCTTTTTACACATCCAAAGCCTTCACAAAAGCCCATTTCAGAGCTATAATTATTGCTGTCCGCATTTTGATGCTGGAGTATATATGGGCAGAGATCAGTCTTTATCCAAGGTGACTGCTCCCAAGGTCACTGTTGGGGCTTGCACAGGGAAGCTAAAGGGCTCCTTCATTTGGGAATGCTCTTCGTACAGAGATACATTGCCTTGGACCAGCATGGCAAGGACTTGGTGCATTTAGAGGAACGTGGCCAGAATGTTGAGGGAGATTCTTCTTCCTCTCTACTCTGCCCCAGTGAGGTCACCTCTGGAGTATTGGGTCCAGTGATGAGGTCCCCAGTTCAAGAGAGACAAGGAACTACTGGAGAGAGTCCAGCAGAGGCTCCAAAGATGGTGGGGGCTCGGGAGCATCTCTGTCACAAGGAAACGCAGAACAAGGGGTAATGGGCACAAACTGGACCACCACAAGGAAGTTTCATCGAACAGGAGGAGAAAATTCTTTGCCATGAAGTTGCTGGAGCCTGGCCGAGGCTGCCCAGTGAGGCTGTGGAGTCTCCTTCTCTGGAGAGATTCCAAACCCACCTGGACACTGCAATGCTGGGCCCCTGCTCTTGAAAAAAGAAAAAAGGAAGGAAAAAGGAAGGGAAAAAAAAAGAAGAAAAGAAAAATGGAAGGAAAAAACAAAAGGAAAAAAAAAGAAAATACTGGGAAGAAAAAAAAAAGAAGAAAAAAGAAAGAAAAAACAAGATACAATATTGGTAAGGAAAACAGCTCAAACTTTTCACTGTTTGTGGTTAGCTCTGACTAGTAGATATCCATCACAGCCTGGAAGGAGGTAAAAATATTCTCTGTCTTTGATTTAATGGTCGCAAACAAAAATCCCCCCACTCCTCAAATGCAGCCCTCTCTGCCCTGAAATGAAATGCCATTGAGTGCCATGCTGCTCGGTGACAGCTCTTCATATACATGGCAACTGAACCTGCCTCTGACATCCTTGTGCGTGATGGCAGGAGGTGGCTACAGTGAGTGCGAAAGGACTGAGCCTGAGGGACGTGCACAGACCTTGTAGATTTCTGGAGAAACTTGGATTTTTTTTTGGTGTTGCTTTGCAGGCTCTGCTGGAGAGCCTGGAGGAAACTGTCATGGGTCAGAGCACTTGTTAATATGATCAGGTTTAGGGCATTGACACCGTTGTAAGATAACCCCCCCAAAAAAAAAACCCAACCAAAAAAACCAACAAAAACCAACAAAACAAAACTCTGAAATGCCAGCTCCAATTGTGGTAGTAGAAGATTTGGCTTCTTTCTAGATAAATAAATAAATCTCTAAATTATGGAAAGGACCCCAGCAGGCTGAACTGAAAGGAAAAATGCATGGCAGTGGCAGGGAGAGGGAAGGGGTTTCTCCTCCTTTCTTTTTTTTTTTTTTCC
>JANVCC010000153.1:2427199-2437806 GCA_025345505.1 Todiramphus chloris collaris | reverse complement strand
AGAAAAGAAAAGAAAAGAAAAGAAAAGAAAAGAAAAGAAAAGAAAAGAAAAGAAAAGAAAAGAAAAGAAAGGAAAAGAAAAGAAAAGAAAGGAAAAGAAAGGAAAAGAAAGGAAAAGAAAAGAGAAGAAGAAAAGAAAAACTATGAAATCCTCAGACGAAATACCCTTTCTTTAAGAAAACCCAGTAACAAAATATCAATCCTTTCAAGAGAAAGGATCCCAACTCTGCTTTTGTGAATTTTTCCCTGTATTCAATCAGAATTTAATGTGTTCCAGTTTTACGACAGCCCTCCAGAAAGCAGCAAATAATGACCACGATGGCAATTTCTTTTTTTTTTTTTCTTTCAAAGCAAAACATCAGCATGAAGCCCTTGTCCCAGCCCAAGAAACTGATACTGAAACCTCACACATGAAGTCCTGGGAACACGATGACTGCAGCTGTCCCCTTTTTTCTCAACTACCAGCTTGTTTTTTACTTAAAGGGATAATTAATAGATGCAGTCAAACATCTGGCAGAATTTTGCTTTGGTCTTTAAACGCTTGGCAGAATTTGGTAGAGCCTGTGAAAGATGGTATCAGAAAACAGGTTAATTAGATGAAACAAAAAAATAAATCACAGACTATGCAGTCAGGCTGATTCAGAGAGGAAAGATACAGAAAGAAGGATTTCCTGAACTGGAACCAAATGTGATAATGCCTTAGTGATTGAGGCTTTGTCACAGACTTCCAACAGTACCTTGGGATTTTCAAGCCCCTCTGAATGGCTTTAGTTTCTATTTCCTAACAACATGTCAAAAGTAAAATATGATTGGAGGCAACTGCTAATTTCTGGGAACCTGCTCCTTTTCCAGTCCCAAAGTTATGGGAGAATTGTAGGAGAGGCACAATTCTGAGCCACAAAGCTTTGAACTCCTACAGCAGCACACAACAGCTGGATCTCTCATCAGCTAATGTTTTGGGGATTGGGTAGGACCCACCTAGTTTCTGTGCCTTCTTTTCTCTCTCCCTGAGCAGAACTAGCTCTAGGGACTATATCAGAGAATGGGAAAAGTCCTATTTGGTAACAGAAAAAAAAAAAGATGCTTGTCTGGCCACCAGCCCATTGGAGTGGCTAAGAAATGGCAAATGTGGAGCAAGTCCAAGATGTCATTAAAGGTAGTAAGACTACAGTGGATCTAGACCATCTCTAGAAATAGAAAGAAGAATCTTCTTTCTTTACAGCAGTCTCTGCTCCTTTCTTGTCCAGCTGTATACAAAATCCTCTCCTCTCCTCTCCTCTCTTCTCCTCTCCTCTCCTTCACCTGACCATTAGAAGGTTCTTAGGTGCACAGGTGAGTGGATAGATTGATAATTGCTAAGTAGATATTTACTTCTAGGTAGAGTTTAGATGCTTCAGATGTAGAATTATATGTATGGCATGGTCCACAGTTGTCCTTGGATTATCCCTGGCACACTCTGTCCTCTATACTAACACGAACGTGATGAAACCTTGTCAAGAAGTGGGCCACACATTTAAGGCAGTATGACTTGAGAGTTGGCACTTGTAGCAGCTCTAGGATATATCTTTTTGATTTGCTTTCTCCTTCGCAGTCTCTCCTCACTCTCTGAAGCTTCCAAGATTGCTGGCTCTTCCTTACTTCTGGATTTCAGCTGCACTTGTTTTGTTCTTGGTTCATTTTAAGTTCTGTGCTGTCACATTTCATTTTTCAGGAAGTCTTCAAGAGGTCAAGGTCACCTGTCATGTCTTTATATGTGTTTTTTAAACCAATAGAGCTTGAATGTGTAATAACCACCTCTCTCTGTTGATCAGATGAGGACCTAGATGTCTCTGTGAGACTAGATGCTTCCCCATTTGTCAGCTGAAACTAGATCAATAGCAAGTCCATCCTATGTGTTAGATATTACTGGCTCTCAGTCTATCACCATTGACCCTGGATGGTCTTTTGTCAGCTGATTCTAAGCTGAGGTGGTGGAGGAGAAACAGACATTACAGCACCTCAATATCTTCTCCAGACCTGTCTTCTAGGACATTCTGAGCTGCTTCTTGTTAAGCAAAAGACTAGCTGGGCCAGGCTTGCTTCCCTGCAAGAAGTTATTATTATGTTAGCCCTAAATTATTACTCTCAGGAGGAGAAAAATGGTCTGTGGGTGAAGCCACCCCACACCCATCTTTACATGTCCTCCTGCCTCAACTGCAAGTGAATTTCATTGGTTGTGGCAATGTGTATTTATGCAACTGGATTTCTGTCCTCTTCAGCCCCCTAAATTGACGAAAAGGGAAGAATATGAGCTATTCAAGATGAGAAGATAGGTAGCAATTAGCCATATGAAAGTATACACAGCTCCTGCCAGTGGTTTAATGGCTAGCAGGAGGACAAAGGAGACCATGGCCATGCTGGTTTCATTGCTTTGATGGAAATTTACACTAAGCCAGCAAATGCAAATACAGAAAAAAAGAAAAGAATAAAATAAAATAAAAAAAAAGGGCTGCTTGTGTATATTGATGAAACGGGGTTTCCAAACCCACAGGCCAATGCTCTAGTGACAGGCGGTTACATCTGATTTTAAATTAAAACAAAAAAAAAAAAGAAAGAGAAAGAGGAATGTGAGCCGTCAGCAACTATGAGGAACTGTGAACTTTTAGGAAGTGATGCGAAGAGTGCCTACGAAATTTTTGTCAGGGACTAGGTAAGGTGGATAAGTAGCTCAGAGAGATAGGTGTGTTTCTCATCCACCTTAGCTGCTGAGACTCCCAGAAAAGATCAGAGCTGGGTTTGGGGCTCTGGCCCCCTTCCACTGTCAGCAACGAGCCCAAGAAAAAACACTATTGCCATCTGGTGGAACGAGGGCTGGAAATGGTGACTGTGGAGGCAAAGATCCAGGAGAGAAATAAAGAAAGAGAGAGCAAAGAGGAGAATACAAAGAAGAAAAGAAGAGGAGTGTTAATTAGTCCAAAATGAGACAATACCTCATTGTTTGAAAGTGTTGGATGAGGAAGGAAATGAGTAAGTTGTGAGTGGAATGTGAGGGAGAAAGGAGGAGAGGGGAATCCAGCAACAATGGAAGAAAGGAGGAGAGAAGGAAATAAGCAAAGGAGAAGGAAAAAAAAAAAGAGGTAGGGAGGATAATGAGGAGGGAAAGGAACTGTGAAGGAAAAGATGGAGAAAACCTGGCATGCAGAGTGCATGGCTGACTAAATGAGTCAGGATCTAGGGAAAAAAAGTAACCTGCTCTAGTTGCAGATGTCCCTTCTTCCTGCAGGTGGATAGGGTTAGATGACCCTGATTGGTCCCTTCCAACCCAAATGAGCCTGTTGTTCTATGATTCTTCTAGATTTGCTCCTTGACACTGTTAAAGACCACGATTGATCAGTTGTAAGGTTTTCCATAGACCTTCACCTTCCCCAGCTGGTAGACCATTTGGTGTGTGATTATTCCAGGGGGTTGTGGCATATCTTGTTACCTGCTAATAGAGGTGCTCCTTCATCTCAATGGGGTTGGCCCGTGCTCTCCAAGTGTATAATGCCAGATACAACATCCAATTAGCTAATGAGAAGAGCATTTGACCTCTCTAATTCCATTCCCTGATGGAACCAGAAAACGCAGGGGAAGAGGAACACAAACATTGCAGATAACAGCAACAAGAAAGCTCATCAAACTTATTCCCAAACTGCAAACTAAAAGGGTCAGGCAGAGGTAGTCAGGAGGAAGATCTAAGCTTGCTTTGACTTCATTTAAGGTAGCATAGCATGCATTTCTTTTTATCTTTTTCTCTTCCAGAATTTAAAGAAGCATTCTCACTGTTCGACCGGACTCCTAAATCCGAGATGAAAATCACATACGCACAATGTGGAGATGTCTTGAGAGCTTTGGGGCAGAATCCAACCCAGGCTGAGGTCATGAAACTGCTTGGCAGACCCAAACCAGAAGGTTGGTGTCCTCCTCTGTGTTTCTTTTCAGAGAGATCACTCCAAGAATTATTCATGGAGCAGGTGAGGTCTCAATTTTCTGATGAAAAGATTAGTTGTGAAATAACAAAGTAGATGGAATGGTTTCTACAAATCACTAGCAGAAAAGTGAACGAGGTAAAAAGTGATCCCGCAGTCAAGATAATTGTCTCAAATTTAGGAGAATGAATTAATTTCATGGCTCTGTGCGTCAGCATGTTTTACAACAACAAGTTTTTGCCCTTTAAAATTGCTTCGATGACAGGCCTTCACATGTGTTTACTAAAAATACTGACATTGCAAAGACACCCAAAGAAACAAAGGGATAGACTGATTGTGAGGACACAGCTTGTCCTACAAAACTACATGCTAGAAGGTCGCAATGATAGCAGCAATACCTTCCTTCATTATTCACCGTACAGTGGATAGCTCTTCAGAACAAAGGAGATCTCTCTCAGGCCGTATCTACATTCAGATATTTTCTAGATTCCTTCTCCATCCTTTCCTTTCCCTGACGTGGAACAGACAACGAGGCCCTCAGTCAGCAACTGTGATATGTCAGGATACGGCGATGACAGGACAAGGAGTCATATGGGAACAAAATGCCCTCTAATGCTCTTGAAATCAAGAAAATGAGATACACAGCCCTTGTCCTGCTTATTCCCTTTTCAACTTCACTCCCAGTATGGGTTTAAACATCTCAGAGTCATAGAGCTGCAACATAAATCTGATATGTATTGGGAATGAGCTTCTCTCTCTGTCTTCTCCCAAGTTTCATACTTTGTTGCATGAAACAGCCTTGGGAACAGTATTTTTTCCTTGTCTCTTCTCTCCCTTGAGCTGGCATTTATTGCCACAGTTCTTACACCTTCATCACCTACCCATGGTGGATGCCCCATGGTTAGTCCTCAACTCTCCCAGAATCCACCAAAACTTTCATTTCCATCTATGTCTTTGTAGAAATGACCTCCAAGATGATTGACTTTGAGACCTTCCTGCCCATGCTCCAGCATATTGCTAAGACAAAAGACACAGGCACCTATGAGGACTTTGTGGAGGGTCTGCGTGTGTTTGACAAGGAGGGAAATGGAACAGTGATGGGGGCTGAACTCCGCCATGTTTTGGCTACACTGGGTAAGGTGAACCTTTCTTCATGCAGTTTCATCACCTCTCATGGAACCTTCCTGAACCTCAAACTCAGAGGTGAACTAGATGGTGACTCTACTAAGAGTTTGCTTAGTGAGGACTTGGTTAAAAAGTGTCTATAACCTTCAAGATTTGACACTCAGAGAAAGCTTATTCTTGGAAGAATGAGTGTGTGAATGTGGTGTCATGTGGGTTTCCATATTTGTTCTTCCTTTCTGTTTTTCAGATTAAATTTTCTCAGTTTGCAAGTATAAAAGTAACTTTCCTAGGAGTCAGCACCACAAATTAAACTGAAGACAAAACCTCCCCCTCTTCTCTCAGTCTCTTTTGTATTATTTGGTTCTTTGAAGTGTGCTTCATAAATCCTTTATAAAGGGCCCAGGTACTGAACAGGCATTTTGCTCCACACCCAGGTGAGAGGTTGACCGAAGAAGAGGTTGATAAGCTGATGGCTGGTCAGGAAGATGCCAATGGCTGTATCAACTATGAAGGTAGGTATGAACACTCTGGTCTGAGCAGTGCTCATGTGCTGGAAGGCTTTGTTGCAATTATCCTGAGAAAGTTTAAATCCATGGATGATCTTGAGCAGGATGTGTGCTTTTCCAAATTTTGGACCAAATCACATTCTAGAATTCATCTGAAATACCCTATCTGTTGATGGTTACTTGTATTTTCCATAGTTTGATGGCCATGGTTCTTTCAGGAGGTGGGACTGTATATTCTTATTTCATTTGTTTGGGGGTTTTTTAATTATCTTACTTTTTCTACCCACAGTTCCTTGTGAGATACACACCCCTTTTGAGGCTTTCTTACAGAAAGTCACTGCATTTTCCTTCCAAAACTCAGCAAAAAAAATATTATCCTTAACTTCCTCTTTGGAGTCCTAGGAGTCCTACAAGACCTTCAAAAGACCTTCTGTTTTATCTCACTGGTATTGTAGAAAGACAGAATAAAAGGATTTTGCCATGAATACATGGACCAAGGTTTTCTCCTCTATCTTGCAAGCCTGCATGTTTCAGGCTGTTCAATAAAACCACAATATTCTAACAGGGATTGTGAACACACCCTTCTGTACACTGCTGAGTCCTTCTTAAGGTTAACTGGTGGTTGACCATTGCATCATCTTGGTGATGTAGCTGGTCTGTCGTATTCACTGAGCCTTTAATGAATATTTGGATTGATGGTCTCCTTCTACTTACAAATATCAGTGATCTGAGCTTGGGGGAGCATTTCTTACACGTCATTTGTTGGTAGAAAACTGTAGATTTATCCAAGGCAAATGTCTCATAAATTTGAATTCATAGCATGGGGAGATTATTGGGAAGGAAAAAAAAAATCCTTACAGTAAAATGTATTTTTCCTCTTCCTTTTGAATTTCAAAATTAAATATAATGAAGTTTTTTTTTTTTTAATAGAGAAAAATGGAACCCAAGCCCTTTTGAACCAAAAGCTTCATTTGACCTTGAGGTACCTTGTTTGTTTGTAAACCTGAGTTCACTAGAGAGATATAGTCATGGTACCTGACTTGGTGACCTTATGTCGATTCTGGAGGTTCACTTCAGAGGCATGTTCAGAGCCTCCTGACTTAGCACAAATGGGCTGAAGTTTCAAAAACTTTGCAAGATAAGGACCCAGAGTTTCTCATGTCTGTCTAAGTTGGAAAACCAGTTCCACATGGTAACTAGGGTAAGAGATTAAGTAAGATGCGGAATGAATGATGTATGTGTTCATGTCCACTGGCTTCCTCAGCTACATTGTAGATACGATATCTAAAGGATTTACAAAGCATTTAGCAGCTGGTATCTGAAATCTTATTTACAAAGTGGTGCAGTCTTCATTGCAGCAGAGGAAGCAAGATGAGTGAATTTAAGTAGCAACCAATCTGAGATACCCAGAATATTATTGAGTTCAATGAAAGCGAATAGATAAGTGACCCTTATCTTTCTCTTTTATCTTTCCAGCTTTTGTGAAGCATATCATGGCTAACTGAACGCCAGGTGAGTCTCTTTTATCCTTGTATTTCCTATTATTTTGGTTTTGGCATTGAGACAGGCTTGAAGAATGTGTCAGAGACTAATCAAAGAAAGTGAATATTTTCAGTGTGCTGTACAAGGAAGTAGGACAAGGATGAGTAAAATATCTTCATCCCATCAAGTGCACAGAAAATCAGTGACCTTTCTGCAGTTGTTTGGTAAATCTGGATTCCTTTAATTTAGAAGTCCAAGATAACATATCTGAAAAGGATTTGATTTCCAAAGAACAAGGGCTCATTCCCTTATGATTGACTGGAAACTTCAAAGGATGCATGTTTTTCATGTTCATTTGCAAGTTCCTGCTCTTCGACTACTCCTAAAAAGGCAAGGAGGTAGAATGGAGCTCACTAGAGAAAATGTGGGGAAAAAACAGGTGGAAAAGTAGATAAGGCAGCATAATCCGTGCTTATGTTGCTGAACCTGCACTAGGAGGAGTATTAATGGCCTTCTGTAAATCTCACTCCCAACATTTTCCAGTAAAAGACATGAGTTTTGTCCAGCACATCTTCTGGCTTTATTCAGTAGTGTTCTCCAAACCACAGTACCATTAAGGGTATCTCCGTCTCGCCATTGCAAATGAGCTGAAATTTATTTCCAGTATTTTCTGGTCATTGTTTATTTTTGTATTCCTGGAAAAGGTGCCCGCTGTTTTCAGCTGGCATTTGTCATTATTTACCTCTGTTCAGCTCTTGGGGAAGGTCTGACCTGAGGGTAAGCCAACTCCATCTCTTCTACAAAGTTATCTGATAAACTGGGAGCACCAGTGGCTTCTTTCAGAATTATGCTGATTTGAGTTTTGTTTGGTTTGGTTTTGTTTGGGTTTTTTCTTTTTGGTGTTTTGTTTTGGTTTAGTTTGGTTTTGTCTTCTGTTTTGATTTATTTTTATACACTGTCCTGACCAAACCAGGCTTTGTTTTGTTTTTGCAACTGACATTATCCCAGTCCACCAAGACCTGTCTGTTGTGTGGTGACTTTTGATTATGTTCGTTGGCACACCAGGGAGAGAATTAAGTTGGAGTCACATCCGGATTTTGGAGGACTTTTGTTCCAAGACACAATTGAACAAAATGTAAACTGTCTAAAAAAGATGACTGGATTTCTTTTCTTATTATGCTCCAGTTTTCTTTCTTAAAGACATTTATCTCGTCTGAACATACACTCAGTTTTCCAGCACTGGCTACCAGTTTTCAATTCCAAAGGTCTGTACTGGCCCACAGCCATCATGGGTAATCCCAGAGCTAGTATGATCCTTACTTGTTACTTAGACACATTTTCAATTCCAGGTCAGTTTGGACAGGACTCTGAGCACCCTGCTGTTGTCTCAGATATCCCTGCTCCCTCCAGGGGGGTTGGAATGGACCTTTCAAGGTCATCCATTCCAGCCCAAGCCATTCTATAAGTCTATGCTCCAGGTGCCTCATATATCTATGACATCACAGATGGGATGCAGAGCCCATAGCAGACTAGTGCTTTCTGGCAGCTGGCAGCCAGACAGGCTGTGCTAGGACATCTCAAGTGGCTCTGAGTGCTGGGATATGACGAAGTGAATTGAGCCCTGTGGCTTGAACTCATGTGGTTGTAGGAGAAATCCTAGAACATGCCATCAGTATTTGACTGTCTGGCATAGTCTTCCTCAGCTCCCATCATATGAAGCTGGTTACAAGTAGATGTCTACATAAAATAAGGGTATCCATGTTTCCAGACCTAGAAGAGGTCCTTTGTCAAGTTGTGAGGTTGCTCTTCGATGTCCATTGGCATTTAAGTAGTGCAGAGGCATCACTGTCAATAAGCTGAGTACAGATGCATGAGGATGACTGAGGCTGATTCCTGGTGGCATTGTTTCTTCTTTCTTCCTCTAATGCTTAAAAACAACTTCATTTTTTAGGACAAGATAGGCGCTGAGAACCCCAGATGCTGACCTTGGATTTTGGTGTAATGGAATGTCTTCTCATTTTTCAGCTGTGATTACCATTACAGAGCCACAAAATGTGCTGCCCCTGAAGTTATTTGGATAAATGGTTTTTTGTTTGTTTTGTCTTGGTTTTTTTCATGGGAAAAGGGTGGCCTCTGTGGAGATTCAATACACTCAGGAAATGGAAGATACTGGAATTTGGACTGTGAATACCTGGGCATTGCCATTTTTTTTTCTGATAAGGAATATAAACAGAAATAGAAAATTGTTAAGCAAGCGGGGAGAAAAATTAAGTACTTTTTTCTATGACTAAATCAATGAAAAAATGTATTTATTTAGCCGTATACTTCCCTCCCCTCTTCCTTCCAAAACAATAGGACCTTCCTCTTTGTGTTTATTGCATTTGTAAAAAAAATAGAGTAAGAGAGAAAAGAAACTAAACCAGTTGTATAAATCTCATGTGTGCAAGGAATGCTCTGAGTCTTTAGAGAAAAGGAATAAGAGTAGAATGCCCAGCAATCAGTAACAAGCACAACCCTGTTCAGATGTTTCTCAGCTTTGGAAGAAACCACTTAATATATAAGATGTAAAAGAAAATAACAAAGGAAAACAGAAGCGTATAGAGTGTTTGCTAAAATCCATCTCTTCTCCACAAGGATCACTTCCCAATCCAACAGCCTGACTGATGAAACAAGTAAAAAATGTTTCCCAATGCAAACTGGAAATTGTTCTGATATCTTTGTCCTGTAGCTTTTTGCAGTAAAACTTGGGATTCTTCGTCACCTGTTTTCATTATTGTTTCTGTGTCTGTGTGAGGGAAGGGGAAATGGGAAATAAATGCTGTTGGGAAAAATCTTAGTAGAGGGAAATGAAAGGAAGCATGAAAACTATACGGATCAAGTTGGCTCATTTTCTGTGTAGATAGTAATTTAAAATGGAAAAAAAACCCCGAAAACATATATCCTTTGGGGGTGGAAAAAAAGGAAGCTTAAGGCTGACACAGTTTGTTAGGAAATAACAAAAAATCTGACTATGCAACACCCCATTTAGGCAAGAGTTAATTGTTAAAACAGACAACTTGGAAACTCAGTGGAGGAAAGATAATCAGTGGGACATTGGATAGCAGAGACTGAATAGGTCATCCCCACAGAGAAGAATTGCTATGAATGAGAGAACATAGACTATCAGGTTACCTGAATTATAATACCTGAATATACAGGTATATACAGGAGCTATAACAAAATGTACCATTGAATAGCCATGATAGAAAATCATCAGTTAGAGAGCTAAGTGTGGTATCAAGCTGAGGGCAGTAACAATAAAATGTTAAAGGAAATTGAAAGAGCTGGTACAGAGGGAAGGGTAGAAAGATGTTAATAGTGACAGGAATGTCTCATATTGAGCCTGAGTTAATGGTACAAAAAAGGTGCAAGTAAGCGGCAAAAAACAATTATCACCATGAATCACTGGTTTTGATGAAACCACCTCTGAAGGTGGTAAATAAGCAGTATTTCCTCCTCCTCTCCTTTCCTTTCCTTTCCTTTCCTTTCCTTTCCTTTCCTTTCCTTTC